>JARHVA010010500.1:0-115000 GCA_037957365.1 Torreya grandis | reverse complement strand
ACATTATACATCTCACCTTCCTTTTCTCTCTTCAAGCATTCTCACAATAGGAAATTTTCTCCCCATTTGACACAATGAAAAAGTGGGAAAAATATGATCCTAAGGACCTCAAAATACAATAAACAATAGAGGACTATCTTATAGATATGAAACAAACTCCCCTTTACCTTGAGTCTACATCTTCTTGACTTGATAACTTCCTCTTGCTTCATGCCAACATTATCTTCAACCATTCACTTCAACCAATGAAGAAAGAACACACAAAAGAAATAAAATATAATTAAACTCACCAAGAATCATCTAAGTGAGACTCCCCCTAATATTTTTGCACAATTTCACCTTCTAATTATCTTTAAATTTCCACACACCATGAAGAACCACCACATAGGTTTACAAGATTTCTATCTCAAGCAACCATAAGAACCATCTATATAAATTAATTCCAATCAAAAGATAAGAAACATGCTCCAAAAAAACATGAGAAATATCTTATAAATAATCATACCTTTCTATTTTGGAAACACTAATCAAAATTCACTCTTCTTCTTAATAGGCCTATCTAGTCTCCTTATAGCCCTACCTAAAACTTGCAAAGCCCACAAATTTTATTAGATACATATTAAAGACATGAAAATTCATATATGGATAACTATAATATACCCCATCAGTCACACTAATTTTTAAAAACTAGATCATCCTTTTAAATACACTTACTTCACAAACCTACTAACCAATTAGGCCTCCATCTTGATAAAAACATGAATAATTTGAAAACCGCAAACCTTAAAATCTATATGAAGTTTTATTTGACAACCCATTTAGCCTATTAAATATATTAAGAATCATAAAACCTCAAATCATAAAGAAAACCACTTTTATAGCATAGCTTAAAACCCTAAAATCTTAAAACAAATAAAATAAAAAAACCACTCCTTTTTGTCAATGTCTACCTCCAAAAATTCCTATACACTTGGAGACAATCATTACACACTTGTGGACCAAAATTTGAGCCTCCATACCTTTGGGAACACATACATACTATATCCCATTTTTGGGCATGCTTTTTCTAAAGACAAAAATTGAGAAAACTAAGAGCACTCAAAAAACTTCAACTTGACTTCAACATACCTTCAAACCAGAAAAACACCTAAAGAACATCACAAAGAAGTGAAAATTTATTTATGATCACCAAAATCTTCTTGACATTCCATCAATATTATTAATCCACTTGGAAACACCCATTCAAACCCTATACAACAACTCCTTCACAAACCTCCAGAGTAAACTCATGAACTTGTTGTTCACCCTTAACTAATGAAATTATAAGATCAACAAAATTATTTGTGTATATTGGAATTATGATCTTGAGTATGAAAATATGATTCTCCATAAGAAATATGTCTCTTAAGAATAATATATAGAGACATCCTACTTTTTTTCTAGAACAATATGAAACTAGGAGTTGCCCATATATCTTTATATTCCTTTTCCTTAGTCATCTGATGGTTATATTGATTATTCTTTTTAGGATTAAAATAATCAACATGCTCATCCACTAGAAAATTATCCTTCTCTTTTATGATTGGATTGACATTACATGGATACAATATAGATTCATGACATACATTTTCATCTATAGAATCTTCCTTATAACTTGGAACCTCATCACTAGGTACTAACAATTGATGTTATTTGAATGATACTTGCTCAAAAATAGCATGATGTTCACTTCAATCCCTACACAACTTATAATTGGCCTCAACCAACACCTTTTTCTTCTCCTTGAGCTTGGTCTTTTTAATCATAAAATGAGTAGACAATGAGATCCCTTGGCACTATTCAACTTCTATAACATTCTTCACCATAACAAACATATTACTTGGACTAGTAGACCCATCATGACTCATAATTACCACCTTTTATTTCCATGAGTTAACTTGATTTCTTCCTTACACTCTAGGAGCCTAATTTAACTCATTTTGACTTGATGGCCTTTGCTTGAAAAATATAGCAATGTGACCAATCTTCTCATAGTTGTAGAAAACAATTCTCCTTGATGGAAACATAATGTGTATTACCTTGTTTGGATATAAAATTTTAATGTATCCTATGACATGACAAATAAAACAGCCTCCTCTTTTTGAAGAGGACTCACCTTGTTTAACCTTATATGGATAATGGTTTGCAAAGTGTCCCACATCAAGACATTTTAATCACTTAACTTTGTTCACACATTTAGATTGATGACCCCATCATAGTTCCATGCAAACTCATTTATAATAGGTCTACTTCATTCTCTATCCCTATGATGAAATTTATTACATGTGTAATATTAACCATTAAATCTTGTATACCTCATGGCATTAGGTTGTCTGACTTGATTTGTCTTCAATCTATTTGCACCATCAATTTTTGACTAATTGGTGACCTCCAAGGGTTGAACCACCTTAATCTCACTGAACTTCATGTCAACTTGAGAATACACTTTTGACTCTTCATTAAAACCTAATCTAGATATATCACTATCATACTTTTGACTATTTATGATATATCCAAATCATTGAAACTCTTATCAAACTTGACAAATGATTTCACCTTGATTGCAGATTTCTCTAACTCATTTTTCAAAGACTCATTTTTGGAAACATACCTTGAACATTCATATTCTTTAGCTTTCAAGATTTTATATAGGATTTATAATTTACAAATGAGATTCTTAACTATATCTTCATGCTCCTTGGTGTCTTCATTCATTCTTGACTCATACACACTAAATTGTTCCTCATAGTCTTTGAGTTGAGACTTCATCTTCTTGTTAATCTTATTCTCAATCTTCACTTCTTCAAGAATATTTATCAACGTAGTCTCATAGTCCACTTCATCTTCATCATTATCTAAATCACTCAAATTAGACTCATTTTGATGTGATCAACTTCCTTCCTTAGCCATGAAAAGAGATTCATCTTCAATAGGACCATCATCTCCATGATCATACTCTGAGTCACTATCTTCTCTTTCATTTGATGAGTTACAATCTTTATTGATGTAGAGAATCTTCTTATTCTTAAAGGACTTCTTCTTGTTGTTATACTTTTTGAATCCTTTCTTCTTGTATGTCTTCTTATCTTCATATTGGATTTCATCATGTTCTTAATGATCATGCTTATGTGGGAACTTTCTAACAAAATGTTGTATCTCTCCACAATTGAATCATTTGAAGGGTAGTTTACCCTTATACGTGCATGAACTTATTTTTAATTTCCTTGTAAAAAAATAAATTAGTTGATCCTCATCAATATCATAAATTTCATCCTCTTAGGTTTCTTACCTTGGAAATTCTTCTTAGGATTCATCTCTATTTGAATTTTGATTCCTTATTTAGTGGTAAATCATCATTTTCTCTGATATCATATATAGTAAGAATACCATGGAATTCATCCATATTTAACTAAGTAAGATAATGAATTTCTTCTACAATAGACACTTTTGGATCAAACTTGAGGGATGGATACCTTAATACCTTTTGGACTATAGTAGCCTCTTCAAGGTTATCTCCAAGACCTCTAATGATGTTCACAATCTCATCAAATCTCTATAGAAAGGATGCAACAAAATCTTCTTCACTTTAAGACTCTCAAATTGTCTTCGATGAGTCTGTAACTTTGCCAACTTAAAATTTAAATCTACATCACATATTGTCTTCAATTTATCGCACATTTATTTGGCAGATGTATAATGGATTACCTTGTTTTATTCAATCTCTAAAAGACCATAAGTGATAACATTCATTGCCTTATAATTATTCTCAAACAAATTTTTATCTATAACACTAGATGAAGGAATAGTAAGTGTAGAATAAACATCCACAATAGATTAACCAATGTCAAACCCTAGGGATATGATGTAGCTTATCATTATTTCACTCCAAAAAGCATAATTAGATCTATTAAACATCATTTCTTGCTTAGTAGAGGAACATCTTTGATGACTACTCATATTGCATCTTGGATCACTTTAAAATTATCAATATTCCTTCAAAGGACCCACTCTAATACCAGTTATTATAGTTAAAATCATTGAGAGGAGGGAAGTGAATCAATGAGCCCATAAAAACAAACTTCAATTTCAAACTTGTTATAAATCTTAATCATTTACCACAATCATTAATAAAGCATACATATCATTCATAGCAATGAACAAGATAGATAATGAAAGATCAATCACATAACACATGACATATATGGAAAACCATCTTGGGGGAGAAAACCCACTAAAACCTACAATTGGACTACTATCTTATAATAACAAGAACCAATTTAGACTAGATATAACTAATCAAGGAACTATCATCCCTTATTTTAGTGAGACTATAATCCCATAAGGAGCTTCTACACTTGTCTAGATGAGCATCCATAAAAACTAAACCTTTAAAAAGTTATACCTTTTAAGGAGGACAAAACCCCTTAGATGTTGAGAAGCCACAACAACACCTATGATTAAATCCACCTTTGAACTGATGTCTTCAACACCTGATGATGGACATCTGATAGTCATTCTTCACCTTCTTAGCAACAACTTTGTCATCACATCAACAACATGACCAAATGGTCATACATATATACCTCAATATTCTCTATTCAATTACCCATATAAGGGTAACACTTTCTCTCCTTCACCACTAAACCCTTCACTTTTAACCACACTCACAAGCCTCACTCTCAAGTCTCACTAGTCTATAAATCATCATCTTTAATTTTATTATTTATAGAGAATTCATGATTATCACCACCTTAATCATCTAATAGGCATGATTTTATCCTTAATTAATTTATCACATTAATACATGGCTCAAAAAATTCTTCATAGGTCTTCCATAGCTTCTATGGGTCACCCTTAAGTAGCTACACCTTTCAATTAGGCCCTTGTAGCCCTTATAGGTCTCATGGAGATGTATTCACTCATTTAGCATTCCATAAAGAAAAATAAGAAAATAGGACCACTTACAAATGTATAAGTACACTCTACATGACCCCTTAATCATCCTCAAATGATCACAATCACAATTACTCTCTTATATGTATGCTTAATCAACTCAAAAATTAATGTTGTAAATAGAAACATTATGAACAAGCAAATAGTCAACTTATTAATCATTGTTCATACTTAATATAGATTAATCACACTTCTAAAATCCATACAAATGATCCTCATTTAATCTAAAACACTTTCAAATAGCTAAAACATCATGAAACATTGAAATATCATCAATACAATCTTAATTATCCTTCTCAAGTCACTTATAGAGCATACAAAAAAACATAATCAACTTTTTACCCTCATAACTTTGACTATACACACTTTCAAATATTCAAATTAGATTCAATATTTGATCCATGGAGTCCTCTTCAACATTTATTTTTATATCACCTTCAAATTTGTCCTACATCAAAAGTTAAGGTCAAGAAATAAATCACTTATTTTTTTCCTTTACAAAATTTAAATACTAAAATGCCAACAATCATAGTTAATCTTCAGTCACTAAAAATGCATCTCATGCTCTCAATTCTTAGATCAATAATTAACTATCAATATTATTTTAAGAAACTTGACATTTAGCTTTCATCACTCACATTGGATCTTTATTTTGATTATTTGACTTAATGCACTCTATAGATCTCCTATACATAACTCAGTCTTTATATGTGCTAAACATTAGATACCTTGAAATATTCTCCTTCAATATGAAACATTGATATGTTTATGTATGAACATATAATCATATTTATATCTTATAAGAAGATAGATATTTATCTCTGATTGACATTAAACTTTGAACAGTTGACCTTATCTCATTTAATCTTGTAATATTGACTCAACGTGCACCATCAAACACTATTTGATCAATATATATTATTTATCATGAGCTTTAGGATATCCATTTATTCTTATTATTTACCCTTCAAAAATTTGGCTAAGTATGGGGACCATTTCAAACTACTTGGAAGGCCAAATTTACTCCATAATAACATTTGCCTCAATCAATCTCATAACCAAAACTTGAGCCATATGATCTCCTCACGTAGGAGAATCCAACCATGTGTCAAAATTATCTTTAAACTTTTACATGTGTTATATTTAACCACATTAATTTTCCCACTCAATATTTTCTACAACATATCCAACTATGCCAAAAATTATCTGAAAGGACAACTTTACACATGCATATCTTTTGATGCACTTCACCACATGATCTTAAATTTAGCAAAAATAAACTAAGAAAAAAATTGAACATACCCATATGATAATTTTATCCCCACACCTTGACACATGAAAAATATATAAACATTAAAATTTTCACTCAACTTTTCTTGCCACATTATAAATTTGGCTAGGTATGGTAAAACACTGTAAAACTACCTAGGAGCCCAACTTTGCACTTGCATGTTTTATATTTAACTTCATCACATGACCTAAAATTTATTTCATATCAACTAGGCACAAATTTAATCACAATCATATAACCAAATCCCATTGATTCATATACATGTGGCAATGGTGATGTCAACAAACTACCTGCTCAAATTTTATGCCATTAGACTCAAAATGTCTAAATGAAAATAATGATTAACTAGATGAAATCCACTCATGAAAAAATTTGAAAATATAATTTTTTACTTTGTATAGGACCACTTCCACATGATTAAGTAACCAAACTCATCCCTAAACATCTCTAACCATGCCAAAACTAAAGATTAACCAAGCCTCCTTCAAGTATACTAGGACAAGCACATATCACACTTTGTCATTATCACTTATAGACTAAGAAGGAACTTTATCCACTCACTTGGATAATTTCATGACATCACCATGACATCATTGAAAAATTTATATTATTTAGGATATTGTGGGATGTTAGGTGAATTACATGGGTAGACGAACAAATTTGGGGGACAAAAAACATGATAGTCCCCCAACTTTGCAAGTTTTTTTTACAAAAAACATATACTCTTTGTTTTAATATTCTAATGATTAGGCTACTACCTAAACCTCTAGGGTATACGCCATTTATAAATGGTGTATTCCCTTTAGAAAGGGCATATACCCTTTACAAATGGAATATACCATTTACAAAGGGTGTACGCTCTTTGTGGTCACCAAAGGGTGTACACCCTTTGTAAAGGGTGTATGCCCTTTATAAATAATATAAGGCATACACCCTTCCCATTTTTTTATTCTCATGGATTGTTAGCTAAAAACTGTGGCTAAGAGAGGAAGGGAATTTTTTTTACTTAATTTATAGAATGATGCATGTTATTTGGAGATTTATTCCACCAATGGGATTCAGCATGAAATTACTTCATGTCAGGTATGCTATTTTTGAATTTTTTTCCATTTATGTGTAACTTATTGAACTAGGGTTTTGAAATTAAATTTTCATTAGATTTTTTACATTGGATAAAAAATCCTATTTTTTAAAAAAAGGGATACATAAGTTTGATGGATCCATTTCCTAAATAAAATGTTTGGCAAAGCCCACTAGAGTTTGATTTTTCACAACAAGAAGTTGAATTGTGTGAGTAATATAATGCCAAATGTCAACAATTATAGATAATTATCAATGGTTTTCATCATTCCTCAATTGGTAGTGCATAAATTTCACTTGTAAATATATTATAATCTATTTTTAATGAAGTGGGAAATGTGACTTCACAACTGGATGCAATGTTACATCTAAGAGAGGCTCTGAAACAATTTTATTCTAATAAATTTTCATATGAAGATGTGGGAAAAAAATAACAAAAGAAGATTTTTGTACTTTATTTATTAAACTTGGAACCAACCTACCTCCACCAAAAAATTGAAAACACATTATTATTGATTGGTGTATTCAAGTGGATATTAAAATTAACTTCTGGGATAGGTGGTGGATGGTTTTTGATGAGCCTCATTGCAACAATAATGAGGTTCCATTATATTTTTTGAGAAAATTATACTATGAGTTTGTATTAAAATCAATTCCATATTATTTCGACATGAAGGCATCCTAAGGCAGGGGAATTGGGTCTTCATTTGATAGACCTAATGTTAGGTGGGACCAAAACCATCATAAAAAACCTTTGAAAAATAGAAAAAACATATCACATGCCACTATTCCTAAAATTTTGCATCATAACATACAGAGGGACACCCTTGAGGTAGTTACTAGTTTGACACAAATTACGATTGATCATGGTAAGAATACTTCAAAGACTTATACTCAACCTAGAGGTGGTGATAGTAGTAGTGGTAGTACTAGTGGCACTCATGGTGTTGGTGGTAGTGGTAGTGGTGGTGTTGGTATAGGTGCTAGTGTCCCTCCTAGTCATGTTATAGTTCATATGCATCATTTCACATCATATATGAGGAAGTGTATAGGAGGCCCTATTTAGGTGTGACATACACATAGTATATTTATGGAGACTAAGATGCTAGAGCATATTCCATCTATATATGCTTAAGTAGTTCCAAATAGTAGCATGCCAGACATTAGACTACCAAAGCATATACCACATGTAGATGTTTCAGTAGTGAATGACACTAGCATTTTAGACACTATGCGAGATGTAGTAGCTTTAGCAACTCCTATCAAGATATGCTAGGCTCTTGTTGTATCAGATTATTCACCATTTATATTTTATGCATAGGTTTAATTTTAATTATGTAGTTTGTTTTTTATTGTAAAAGAATATTATGTTTATTTTTTAGTACACATGTTTGTATTTAATTGACTAATTTATTTTACTAAACTTGTTATTTGTTATTTATATATGGTTGATTGGTGATATTTTGGGTACTGAAGTAGGCCTTGACTCTATTTAAGAGGTTATAATTTGTATGGGTGTAATTTAGACATAGTTTTGTAAATTTTTAAATTACAAATTTATTTATTTACATGTTTATTATCCTTTGAACAAAAAACTCTATTTTAATATACATTATAGTTATATATTTTTATCATGTTCATTGAATTCACATATTATTTATTTATTGGTTTTATAGATGATGAAGGATTTTATGGGCACCCCTCGTAGATGAGAAAAAAGTTTAGGTAATGTTACTGCTACATCATAAAATCCACTATCTCCATAACATGTTATGATTCAGGGATGGAAATTCATGAGAACACATAGTTTAATTATTTTTATCTTTAAGCAATGATATTTTATGTCATATTTACATAATTATGTGAAACTCTAGATCTAATGATATATGTATTCTCTATATGATTCCCCATTTCAAGTGTATATGTGGTCTTGTATCCCTAGACAACCATTTAAATGGAATATGGTAAGTATAGAATCATTTTACAAAATTTTACATTCTTGAAAAATTTATCAAATTTTTAATATATAATTTTAATACATTAATTTTTCTATTTTAAATGTTATGTAGAGACACATTTTCATTGGTTATTGATGAGGTAATGGATGACTTGATGCTGAGAAGAAAGTATCTCCTCATACTGAGGCATCCAAAACCCCTAGCTCTACTTCTATGACAACAAAATGTAATTTATTTAGAGGTAATGAGGAAGAGAGATACCTGTTGTATTAGGGATCTATTTTTAGGCATAATTTATTTTGTATGCTGATATGGCCCACATTGTATGCCTATATGGTGTATTTTGTCTATGTATATAGTTGTAGGCACAATCGATTTTGTATGTTGATATGGCCCATATTGTATGCCTATATGGCATATTTTGTCTATGTACATGTTATGGTCTACATTTTTTATTGATATATGTTATATTATTTAAGCTAAATTATGACATATAACTTTGTATGTATCACATATTTATTATTCGATAATATGATTCCTTTAACTATGTGTATTTTCCATTTTTATCATTTAATGATTACACATATTATTGGCTAATGATTAAATTATTACTTCATATGGGGTTAAAATTTTTCACATTACTCTCTAATTTACATGATTTAAATAATTATGTATATTTTACATTTACATGTGATATTTTCTATTTACTTGTTCCATTTACATTTGCTATTTTTTTGCTAACCCACACATAATTCCCCATATAGACCTCTGGCATAGAAGTAAAATACTTTTCATAAAGGATATCAACCTAATAAGTCCAAAAAAACTTGAATCCTCATATGCCTTCTAGCTAAAACAAAGGCAAAAATAATTATAGTTAAAAGTGGTGAAATCAACAATTACCAGAGAGCCACAAACACTCTCAATGTTGGGCATAACAATCCTTTCTTTGGAAACCTACATCATATCATACACATATAGATGATAATAAACCAAATAAAACTTTTATAATCACCAACACCACTTCCATAGAGACCTCTAAGGAGTGTGAATGCATTTTCCATACCATGTTATGGTCCTCAAGGTTCAACCTCTTCATCTTATCATTGACAATCTAAGTCAGAATAACATCATCACACTATCTATAACCCAACAACTTGGCCTTCCTAGTATATTGCATTACAAGTTATAATCTTTGGGGTGGATTCAATAACCTAGTATAAATATATAGGTTTGGATGCAATGCAAATTCTAGTATAAATTTGAGACTATGAATGGAACCATCACTTGCAAACATTGTGCCTTTTGAAGTCTATAGAATATTATTAGGGAGGTTGTACTTGTATGACTAATATTCTACATATATCAAGAAAAACTAAAAATTTAGGATGTACACCCAAAATATTGCTTCTTCAACCTCTTATATTTAACTCCACTAACCAAAGTCACATTGGTCTCTTCTAAAAAAATATCATAAACAAATCATGCATGTGAATAGTTTCATGTTGCTCATGGTTTGTATTTAAACACCTATATAGGAAATAAAGTAATAGTTTACATTGTGATTAATGAAATCAATGTATCAATAACAAAAACTTGACAAGTTATTGAAGCCACATATTGGATTATTCCTAGATCTTGAATTTATTGAAATGAACCTTGTAGTAAAACACCATATATATTTGGTCCATTTACAAAAAACACTTTCTATAATAAATAAATTTGGGAGAATGATGATCATAAATTTTAGGAGGTCTAGTGATGCACTTGTGTATGTCTTTATCTCTTACTTGTCCATACAAAAAGAAAATACAATTATATGTGTCCATATAATCACCATGTGCTACTTATACATGGGTTAATATCAACATTGATATCCCTCTCTAGACTATCCACAAAATTATAATTTTGGCAAGGAAAGAATATAGACACAAATGAAGAGACTCAAGCAATTTTGACATTACTTGACTAGTATAGAAAAATTTAGGTTATATTATTATGGTCCTTAAAGATATATTCAATCTTTATCTCAATATGGAAAACCAATCCATCTATTAGTTTTATCTATTTGAACTCAAAAGACTCAAAGCTCTCTACAAGATAATTAAGCCTAAATGCCTAAAAAGGATCAAAAATATAAATATAAAATACTTTATCAAAATATATTATATGTGACTAAACTTTTACAACAAATTAGAAGGTCTGCTATAAAGAATTTTATCAAAAACCTCTCATAGACTTACTAGTCTTAATGTTGTTCTAACATGATAAAACCCATTCTATATTGAATTAACACTTCAAGACACTATAAACATATGCATTTAGATTTTTTATTATTTATAAATGCTTAGATAAAATGTTTGGCTTTCCACTTTTAATAGTTTACCCAAAAATTCACAAAATCATGTTTTGTCTATTATGCCTAATTACCCTCGAGTATGTCAAAACTCAAGATATAATTTTCTTATAATAAATGATCCTTGTATGAGGTCTATGTAAATGTATTAGATGTGTTTTAACCTTAATTTGGATTTTATAGACTCAATTTTGAATTTTTTAAAACAATCTCTCTCCTCATTGTCAAAGAAACATAGAAAATAAGATATCTCTTACACATAATCGATTACTTGGAGGAGCCCAATTGATGAACTATCTATTCAGACACATCTAGATGAGGACTTTTTGTTAAAAAAACATTTTATAGTCTTGGTTGGGACCCAAAATGAAATTTATAGTTGGTCAAAGGCATCCCTAAAGAGAATTCACTCATCCCCAAATGTGTAAAATGAGCAAACTTCGTTCACATTTTACCTAAGAACCATGAGGAATAGAGACTAACCATTAGGTCCTACACATGGAGGGATGAGTCCCCTAAGAAATAATAGGAGTATTTTATCTAAATTATGATGCATGAGATGTGGCAATGAGTTTTATCTCATGTCTAAATCTTTTAGAATAGGGTAAAAGTTGGTGAGTAGGGGCTACAGAATCCAACTCATCAATCTAATAACTAAACCATCTACATGTACAAATTAGGATGAGTTTTTTTAAGCTAGGATGATCTTTGTTCAGTCTTGGTCAGGCCCTAGAAGTGAAAGTTACATTTGGTCAAATGCATCCTTAAAGAGAATTCACTCGTCCCTAAATATATAAAATGAACAAACTTCAATCATGAATTGCATAAGAACTATGGGGGATAGAGACTAAAAGTTAGGTCTTACACATGGAGAGATGAGTCCTCTAATAAATCCCAAGAGAATTTTATTTAACTAATGATGGATGAGATGCATCAATGAGTTTTATCTCACATCCAAATCTCTCAAAATGAGGTAAAAGTTGGTTAGTGGAGGTCATAGAATCTAACTTGTTAGTCCAATCGATGAACCATTTACATGAACTCATTTGAATGGTCATTTTTAATCTAGAATGACCTTTGTCAAGTCTTGGTCAGGCCTTAAAAATGAAAGTTGTAGTTGGATGATCGCATCCTTGAAGAGAATTCACTCATCCTCGAATGTGAAAAATGTGTGAACTTCAATCACATATTGCATGAGAACAATGAGGGATAGAGACTAACCTCCAGGTCTTATACATGTAGGGATGAGTCATATAATAAATACTAGGAGGATTATATATAAATCATGATGGATGAGATGTGGCAACATGTTTCATCACGTGACCAAATCTCTCATAATAGGGTAAAAGTTTGCTAGTGGGGGCCAGAAAATCTAACTCATCAATCTAATCGATGAAATATCTACATGAAAACATATAAATGGGTGTTTTTAGGTATAAAAACCATTGTATAGTCTTGATTAGGCCTTGAAAGTGAAATTTATAGTTGGTTGGATGCATTCTTTAAGAGAATTCACTCGTCCTCAAATGTGCAAAATGAGTGATATTCAGTCGTGCATTGCATGAGAACCATGAGGGTTATAGACTAACCATCAAGTCCTACACATGGATGGATGAGTTGTCTAAGAAATCCTAGGATTAATTTATCTAACTCATAATGGATAAGATGTGTAAATGAGTTTTCTATCATGTCTAAATCACTTAGAATAGAGTAAAAGTTGGTCAATAGGGGCCATAAAATATGACTCGTCAGTCCATTCAAAAAAATTTCTACATAGTCAAATTTAGATGCATGTTTTTTAGGATAGAATGAGATTTTTATAAACTTATTCAAGCCCTAGAATAAAAATTTATAGTTTTTCAAAGGCATCCTTGAAGAGAATTCACTCATCTTTGACTGTGCAAAATGATTAAACTTTAGTTGTGCATTACACAAGAACCATGAGGGATAGAGACTAACCATCAATTTTTACACATGGAGGGATGAGTCCTATATGAAATAATAGGAGGATTTTATTTATCTCAATATTGATGAGATGCACAAATTAGTTTCCTCTTGTTGTTTAATCTCTCAGAACATGCCAAAATTTGGCCAATGAAGGTAATAAATTTTGACTCGTCAAACCAATCAATGAAATATCTACATATACATGTCTAAATAGGAATTTATAGGCTATAATGACCTTTGTATAGTCTTATTTAGGCCCCATAATTTAATTTTTTAGTTGGTTGGATACATCCTTTAAGATAATTCACTCATCCCTAAATGTGTAAAGTGATCGAACTTCGGTCATGCATTACATAAGAAATGTGAGGGCTAGAGACTAACCATCAAGTCATACACATGGAGGGATGAGTTATATAAGAAATATTAGGATAAATTTATCTAACTCATGATGGATGAGATCTAGTAATGAGTATTCTCTTTCAGCCAAATCTTTTAGAATGAGATGCAAGCTAGTTAATGGGGGCCATAGATTTTGACTTGTCAGTCCAATAAACAAACTGTCTATATAAATAGATATATATGGGTATTTTTAGGCTAAAATAAACTTTGTCCAATCTTGGTTAGGCACCAAAAATTAAATTTTTAGTTGGTTATAGGCATCCATGAATAGAATTCACTCATCTTTGAATGTGCAAAATGAGAAAACTTCGGTCATGTATTGCATGAGAAATATGAGGTCTAGAGAATAATAGTAAGGTATTACACATAGAGGGATGAGTAATATAATAAATATCAAGATGATTATATCTAAATCATGATATATGAGATGTGGTAATGAGTTTTCTCTTGCGGCCAAATCTCTCAAAACATGGTAAACATTGGTCAATGGGGGCCATAGATTTTGACTCATCAGCCTAATCAATGAATTGTCTACATGGACACATCTATATGGGATTCTTTATGCTATAAGAATAATTTTCTGGTCTCATTATACCTAGAAAAGTGAAATTTGAAGTTTTCAAAGGTGTTCCTTAAGAGAATTCACTTATCCCTGAGTGTGGAAAATGAGTGAACTTTTGTCATGCGTTACATGACAACCGTGAGGGGTAGACATAAACTATTAAGTCCTACATGTGTAAGGAAAAGTATTATAATAATTAACAAGAGTATTTTATCTAAATATTGATAAATGAGACATGGAAATGAGTTTTCTCTCGTATCCAAATCTCTCAGAATAGGGTAAAAATTGAGCTAATTCACTCATCCTTGAGTGCACAAAATGGGTGAAGTTTCATCTCATTTTGCCCAAGAACCATGAGGTATAGAGATGAATTGTTGGTCCTAAATTTTCAAAGACAAGTTATATAATAAATGTTATGAGTAATTTATCTTACTCATGAAGGATGAGACATGGAAAATAGGTTTCTCTCATTGTCAGATCTCTTAGAATAGGGTAAAAATTGGTTAGTGGGGGTCGTAGGTTCTGACTCATTAGCCTAATCAATGAACCATTTACATGGACACAACTAGATGGGTGTTTTTAGGCTAGAATCATCTTTTTCTAGTCTCAGTCAACTCCAAAAATTGAAATTTCGATTTGATCAAAGGCATTCCTTAAGATAACTCACTTGTATTTGAGTTTGAAAAATGAACAAACTTTCATCGCATGTTGCATGAGAACCATGAGGGATAGATATAAATCGTCAAGTCTTACACATGAAAGGATGAGTTCTATATGAAATCCAATGAGTATTTTGTCTAAATTATGATGGATGAGATATGTAAAGGAGGTTTTTATCATGGATAAATATTTCAAAACGTGTTAAATGTTTATTAGTGATGGCCTTAGATTCTAACTTGTCAACCCAATCGATGGACCATCTATGTCAACACATCAAGATAGGCATTTTTAAGATATAATAATATTTTTTTTGATCTTGGTAAACCCTTAGGAGTGAAAGTTATAGTTCAATGGAGGCATTCCTTAAGAGAATTCACTTGTCCATGAGTGTGCAAAATGATCAAACTTCTTTCACATGTTGCACAAGAACCATGAGGGATAGATATGAATCATCAGGTCCTACACATGTAGGGATGAGTCCTCTAAGAAATAATATGAGTATTTTAACTAACTCATGATATATGAGATGCATCAAGGAGGATTTTATCAAGGTAAAATATCTTAGAAATAGGTAAAATTTGGTTAGCAGGGGCCATAGATTCTGACTTGTCAACCCAAATGACAAACCATTTATGTGGGCACATCTAGATGGGCATTTATAATCTAGAACAACCTTTATATAGTCTCTATTAACCCTAAAAAGTGAAATTTATAGTTGTTCAAAGGCATTTATTAAGATAATTCAATCATCCCTGAGTGTTTAAAATGAGCAAACTTTCATTGTGCATTACATGAGAACCATGAGGGCTAGAGATAAACTATTAGGACATACACGTATAAGATGGATTCCTCTAATAAATCCCAAGAGGAATTTATCTAAATCATGATGGATGATATGTAAAAATAAGGTGTCTCTCATGACAAAATCTCTTTTAACATGCCAAAAGTTGGTGAGTGAGGGTTGTAGATTCAGACTCATCAGTATAATCGATGAACCGTCTACATGGACACATTAAGATAGGAATTTTTATGATAAAATCACCTTTTTATGGTCTTGATCAACCCCTAGGAGTGAAATTTGTAGTTTATGGAAGGAATTAATTAAGATAATTCACTCATATTCGAGTGTGCAAAATGAGCGAACTTCCATTATGCATTGCCCGAGAACCATGATGGATAGAGATGAACCATTAGGTCCTACATGTGTAGGGATGAGTCCTATAAGAAAGATTAAGAGGAATTTATCTAAATAATTATGGATAAGAAATTTCAAGGAGTTTTATCTCATGGCCACATCTTACATAACATGTCAAAATTTGGTTAGTGAGGGTCATAAATTTTGACTCATCAGCCTAATTTTGACTCATCAGCCTAATAGATGAATCATCTATGTGGACATGTCAGGATAGGCATTATTATAATAGAATAACATTTTTAAAGTATTAGCCAACATTGAAGAGTGAAATTTGTAATTTATTGAAGGCATTCCTTAAGATAATTCACTCATCCTTTAATGTGTAAAATGAGCAAACTTCCATCGCATGTTACATGAGAATTATGAGGGATAGAAATGAACTATTAGATCTTACATGTGTAGGGACGAGTCCTCTAAAAAAATAGGGAGGATTTTTTATAACTCTTGATGGATGAGATTTTGTAAGGAGGTTTTTATCATGGTTAAATTTCTCAAAATATGCTAAAATTTCATCAGTAAGGGTTGTAGATTCTAAATCATTAGCCCAATTGATCAACCATCTACATGAAAATGTTAGGATAAGTAATTTTAGTCTAGAATAACCTTTGTTCAGTCTTGGTCAACCCCAATGATTTAAATTTAGTGTTTATTATAGGTATTCCTTAAGAGAATTCAGTCATCCTTGAGTGTGCAAAATGAGTGAACTTTCATCGCATGTTGCATGGAAACTGTGAGGGATAGAGACAAACCATCAAGTCCTACATGTATAAACATGATTTTTCTAAGAAAGCCCAAGATGAATTTATCTAAATCATGATAAATGATACACGGAAAGGAGTTTTCTCTCATTTCAAAATCTCTTAGAATATGCTAAAAGTTAGTCAGTGAGGGCCATAGATTTTGATTCATCAACCCAATCCATGAACCATCTAAATGGACACATCAGGATAGGCATTTTTAGGCTAGAATCACTTTTATCTGATCTTGATTAACCCTGAGAGTGAAATTTGAATTTGATTATATGCATTCCTTAAGATAATTCACTCATCCTTTAGTGCACAAAATGAGAAAAAATCCATCGTACATTACATGAGAATGGTGAGGGCTAAAGATGAACTGTCAAGTCCTACACGTGTAAGGATGAGTCCTATAATAAATATTAAAAATATTTTTTCTAACTTGTGATGGATGAGATATAGAAAAGAGGTTTATCTCATGAAAAAATATCTTATAACATGCCAAAATGTCATTAGTAAGGTTCATAGATTCAGATTCATCAGCCCAATCAATGAACTATCTACATGAACACATTGAGATATGCAATTTTAGGCTAAAATGACCTTTGTTAGGTCTTGATCAACCCCTAGGAGTGAAATTTGTAGTTGATCATAGAAATCCTTTAAGATAATCCACTCATCCTTGAATGTGAAAAATAAGTGAACTTTTATCACATGAGAACCATGAGGGCTAGAGATGAATCATCAGGTCCTACATGTGCAATGATGACTCTTGTAAGATAGCATAGATAAGACTATTTTTGTGTTTGATGAAAATTTTATATCACACTTTCTTGCTCTTAATCACATTATTTAGGTTTCCAACATATAAATGTATATTAAACTTTTGTGTTATGAAAAATTTAGGACAATGTTACAGTAATTTGAAATGATCCTTAAACTATCAACCGATCATCTAATAACCTTCAATCATCTGTATCATTCATTGTTCATGTGATTTATTTGAGCCTTCATGATACTCTCATAAATCATCAATGCCAAAGTAACCTTTTCATGGGGAATCAAATCCCAATGAATTTTTATTCACATTAATATTTCCTTCTTTCTTATAAGACTCTTTTTCTAACCTTGTTTATATAGCTAAGTTTTTTTAGGTCTGTATAAACATTTGGGATCTCCTCCAATGACTCACATAACCTGATTACCTTCTATAACTTTTATATCTACAAAACTTAGACAAATGGGTTCATCTAAATCTTGGTAAACCTAAAATACAAACAAATTAGGGTTAAAAAAGACCTTTATAGATTCACAATGAGTTTTTAGACCTTCGTCACAATTCACACACTAATATTCATGAATTACACAAGGAATAGGTATTGACGTATACAAATGACTAAATTGAAATGTATGGATATTTTTTAGGCTATAAGATTCATTTAAAGACTATGAAAACAATTTATACCCTTATCCACACTACTTATCCTCAATAATATCAAGACATTGAACACATTCATATAACTCAGAATTTAGTTTTTATCTCAAGACTACAATAGATCCGTTACCACAAAACAAGGGTATATTAATAGAAAGATTTAACATAGAGGTCAATATAATAAGATATGAATTACTTCTTTCCTTTATTTATCATCATTCAAAATCAATTTTCATAGCATATAGATTCAAGAAAACACAAAATATATGATATACATAGAATCCTATGAGTAGAGATAGTTTTGTCAATAATTTCCTTTTATTATCTACTCTCATCTTTCTTCTAGTTAGAGAATATCTATCTAAAACTATCAAATATGTAGACCCATGTCATATCATTGTCATGCCATTAGAAACCCTTCACCTTTTCATAATAATCTTAATTACATGATACTATATCTCACATCATCAAATAGATGCTATGATCCCTTAAAAGAGCTTACAAGAATTCAAAGTTTTGAATAGTGCTTTTAGTGGGAAACTATAAAGTTTGAATTTTATGGATCCTAGATACCTAGTAAAGACACCTAAGGATAAAAAACTAATTTAGAATACCTCCTACCTTATTTAAATCCAAAAATGACATCATGATGGCATCCCTAAAGGATGCCCCTATATTAGTGTTTTCTTGAAAGGATAAATAAAGAGAATGAGAAAGAGTATTTGCTCAAGGTAGATGAAATTAATATAAATTATTTTGGCTTCTATTAATTTTAAGAAGATAATATTCTCTATTCATGAAACTAACCATGTGAAGTTGGAAGTTAGTATTGTGCCACTAACCTACATTCAAATTGTTAGTAAAAAAATTAATCAAAAATAAACACATAATCATAAAATAGGTGAAAAATAAAATACATAAAATCAAATAACTTTATTATATTAATTTGAAATAAGTTAGATAAACTTACTAATTCGATCTAACTTACCTTTAGGATCAACTCTATTTGCAATTGTTTTAAGAATCTCTACATAGTTAGATTCACATACTTTCCACAAATTTCTATTGTGAGTCTTTTCATGATATTTAATCATTTGAATATTTATAGAAACAACAAGGTTCGAATAATGAAGCATCATCACATATGTTTCAATGTCCTCAAATAACAATTGTTTTGTTTTTTTATGATAGTAGCTATGAATCCAAGTTCCAGTAATTGCTATGGATTCAATGGGATAAATTAGCTCTTCTCCATCCATAACATTTGTGGTTAATTTTTTTTACCTATACACAATAACACAAGTAGTAGTCTATTCCCTCATCATTGTTCTTAGGTGAAATTAATACAAAAACATGCCTTGAATTTGAAGTATAATCAAATTGTAAGTACGTCTAGTAAAAAATAAAAATATCACTAATATCTTAGGTTGTATATTTAAATAAATAATATATTGTACCTAGTTACACAAGATCTAAAATGTGGTCAAAGTCAACTAATGATTCCATTTCATGATCTATCAATTTTTGGCTTGAATGGATACTCTCTACAACTGATATGGGTCTACAATACCACTCATCATCCCATTATTTTGACTCACAATAATTATAATTAAATTCCATACATGAAGAATAAAAACATGCCATGTCCATAGTATAAATATGCCATGAACTTGAATTTGAGCCTTGATTGGAGTGGAAAAGACTTGATCCAAGTACTATAATAAAATATTCATACATTATCTTATGTTATTCCTCTATTAACCAAAATAATATTCATACATGAGAATTTTTATCTAGTCCACGACAAATATTTCCATTACACCAACTCACAATAATTACTGCATCGATCAAATTAGCACCATTCTTGTGTTGTGCCTACTTTATTTTAAGGGCTCTTTTTACACATGCACCAACACCATCATGTTCCCCTTTTACATGCCTAGCTTCAAATAAGATCTAAAAATGTTGAATGTGTTAGTGTAGGTTTTTATTTTTCCCTATTATTTAATTAGGGAATATAATATATTTGTGCATATATGGAGTTTTCCTACATTCGTGGGATAGGCTAGCTTATGTGGAGATGTGTGTCATAGATGTGTCATAGGTGTCATAAGAATGTCATAAGTAACTCCTTTGAATAGCTATTATGGGTATGGGAGTTACTTCTCTATTCTTAACACCTTGTCACCACCTTTTGTGGAGGAGTTACAGTCTATTCTTGTGGTGCTTTGACCACCATTTGTGGAAGAGTTACTTACTAGCTCTCCTATATCTATTCTTCATTATGGCCATCTCATGTTAATGGAATATTGGCTTTTCTCCAAATTGTTTATATAATTGTCTCTTGTTTGATTTCATTTACTTTAGAATTTTGTGGTATTCACTTGCTTCATGCTGTGCAACCATGACTCGTGCATCCTCATTATTCAGACCTTGGAAAATCCTCTGATATGGTATCAAAGCCACCTTGATAACTGGTTGTCTATTTTGATGTTGCTTTCATTGAAATCTAGAGATTTATTAAGGCATTTTTTTGTGAAATTTGAAATTTTCTAAGAGATATTGCTAGTTCTCCATGCTATTGTTCCTTCCATGGCTTGTTTGGTCTCTCCATATACATGCAGGCCTGTGATGGCATCATTTCCCAGATCTATGTGACCCAGATCTTCTCGAGGGATATTTTTCACCACACTTGGCATTGGAAGTGGTTGTTGAAGGATCTACATTGGAGGATCATTTCTTACCAACTCAAGCAACTTAGTAACTAGGTATTCGAGAACAACTGCAAGATAAACTAGGGCGCTTGCACTGACTCGATTAGCATACTTGCCAGCTTTGAGAAACCTAGCAATACGATCGACGATAAACTGAAGACCCAACATAGAGATTCTTGAAATGGCCTTATTTCCCTCTATAGATTTCCCTCTACCTGCCATTTTCTTGCTTTAAATAAATTCAAGTGAACGCTTATTTTGGTGAGAGAAAAATTGCTAGAACTACTTTTTTTTGAAAATGGCACACTTTTTCCTTGTTTGGCATCCCATGTGGGTCCTTAAACACTTGGAAATCCATTAAATTTTGTCTTTTACTTTAATTTTTTAGTTAAAATTGACTTGTCCAAAAAAATCAATTAATTTGACTGAGTATTAAGTATTTTAGACAATTTGTATGTTTTGATAATTTGGGGGTTTAAATTTAAAATTGTATCTTCGCCTGTCGTAGATGAAGGGTGAGGCCCAGGTTGATAGGAGGACAATTACCCCTCACAAATACCTCTTTTGGATTCCTCTCTCTGTGCTGAGTCCAACAAGCGGTTGGAAGGCCACTTTCTCTCTCAAAATAGGCATTTTTTAATGTTTTAGTGTTGTTATTTTACAAAATTACTAGTTTATAGCAAATTAAAACTGTAAAATATTGAAAATGGTGGCTTGGATTCAAGTGATGTATTTTGAAAAAGTTCTTAGTTTTCAATTTTCCACAACTTAGGCTAGATAATTGTCAAATATGCACTACTTTATAAAGTGCCAAAAATTTGGGTCTTCCAAGACGCATTTTGGACTGAGTCCGATGTCCTGTTTGCTTAAAGTCTTGCACTAATTTCTCTAAGATGCATTCTCAGCTGAGCTCGATGTATTTTTAGCATCCACTTGCATATTGGGGGGGGTCTCTACATTTTAGGTGGGTTGTGATTGCTTTTCAACACTTGCAATCTTTGCTTTCATTTTCCTTTCTGCATAATTTCACAACTTACAATCAACACAACTTCACCTAAATTTAGCTTAAAATGGATTCTTTTCAACTTAAACTCCTAACACCCTTCAAATATCATGAATAGAAGGTTAAAATGTCAATCATTCTTAGAAGTAAAGGGTTGTATAGGATCACCATGGGTATTGTAGTAGAACCCAACACTGATGCTGAAAAGGTCAAGTGGTACAACTGTAGTGATGAAGCCTATGGATTATTGAGCTTGTCCATGTCTCTAAAACTTATCTTCCATTTTCAAACCACCAAGACTCCCAAAGACACATGGGACACCCTAGAAACCTTATTTGGGAAGCTTGATGAGATGAGAGGTCATGATCTTGAAAATGAACTCATAAGTCTAAGTCCTAGCAACTTTGACACCCTACAGGACTTCTTCACTAAGTTTAAGGCCCTTAGATTGCAATTGAAAGAATGTGGGATAGAGAAGAAAGATTATCAACTCATCCTTTCTATTCTTGCAAAGTTAGGTCCAAGCTATTCAGTCTTTGCCTCCACTTTCAATGCCACAAAAGGTGCCCTTGGCACTACATGGAAAATGTATTCTTTAGATTTATTCATTGCCGACTTGACTATGGAGCAAGATAAGATAATTCAAATGGTAAAAATGAAGTCTACTCAACCCCAAGCTTTGATAGCTAAAAATGGTAAGGATAAGACTTCAACAAAGGAGAAGAAGAAAAAGAACAAGGACCAGGAGAAGAAGAAAGAAAAAAACAATCCTACCAAAAACAACACTGGGTCTTCCTCCTCTAATGCTAAATATAAGAAGGAGAAGGTTAAATGTGCCTATTGTAAGAAGACAGGGCATGATGAACACAAATGCATGAGAAAACAAATAGATCACCTAACTCATCTTCTAGAGAAGCACAACATAGGTGTTCTTGAGTCCATCAAGCAGAATTCATCTACCCAAGATTCTACTAAGGCAAAAGGCAAGGGTAAGGAGAAATAAAAGGGCAAGGCCCTTATAGCTACAATAGCTTCTACATCTTCATGGGTCATTGACTCGGGTGCTTCTCACCATATGGGCTCTTCCCTAGTTGAGTTTTCATCTTTAGAGCCTTGTAGCATGACTTTAATTAGTTTGGGTGATGACACATCATTTTCTGTTGTAGGGAGAGGGTCAATTGAAATGGAAGGAGGAACATTCAATAATGTTCTAAGTGTTCCTTCTCTTTCAACCAATCTCCTATCAGTGTACCAAATCACTCACATTGGTCAGGGCATGAGAGTTGAGTTTTTACCAGATTCAATGGCTATTAGGGAGTTGCATAGTGATACTATAGTGGCAGTGGGTAGGGTAGATCACCAAGCAATTCTATACACCTTCTCACATTTTTCCACTGATTCTTTTCCAATAGCATTGCTGACTCATTTAGATGAAGTTAGCAAATTATGGCATGAGCGGTTTGGCCACCTTAACTACCGCTACCTTGAGCAACTTTCCAAACATGACATGGTCATTGGCTTGCCTCATGTCCAATTATCAAAAGGACTTTGTGAGGGGTGCTCCCTTGGGAAGCATCCCAAAGAAAAATTTGATAAAGGCAAAGCTTGGAGGGCTTCACAACCTTTGGAGTTAGTCCACAGTGATGTATCGGGACCCTTTCCCAAACCATCTTTCACAAGGGCCAAATACATCCTCACTTTCATTGATGATTTCTCTAGGTACACTTGGATATATTTTCTCAAACGAAAGTCTAAAGTGTTTGAAAAATTTCTAGACTTCAAGGATCTTATTGATAAATAGAGTGAGAAATCCATCAATGTTCTTCGAACTGATAATGGAGGGGAGTATGTCAGCAATAGGTTTGAGTAGTTTTGCACCATAGAGGGGATTGATTTGTAGTGCATAGTCACTTACAATCCTTCACATAATGGGGTTACAGAACACAAAAATAGGTTCTTGAAAGAGATGGGTAGCTATATGATTCACTCCAAATCCTTAGCACCACAGTACTAGGCCAAAGCCATCAATTGTGCTTGCTACATTCAAAATAGGGTTCCTCACAAAAATTTAAAAGGGATAACACCCTTTAAAGCTTGGCATAAAAGGAAACCTAATGTTGAGCACCTTAGGGTTTTCAGATCCCTAGCCATGCCCTACATATCAAAGAAGAAACACAAAGCTATGGAACATCAGTCCAAGCCTTGCATCTTTATAGGATATCTTGATGGTGTTAAGGGGTATCACCTTCTAGATCTGACCACTCATAAGTTGTTCATTGAGATAAGTGTCCACTTTTAGGAGAGTCCTAAAGACTCAACACTTGGCACTTCTCTCTCATCAGATCTACTTCTTCATGATGATTCCTCGTATTTAGATCAGCTATAGTAGGTTCCTAAGCTAGAGACATCTTCTTCTTCTTTGAATTTAGATAGTCAGGATAGTGATGTAGAGGCATCCACCTCTAGTTAGTCAGAGGATGAGGAGTTAGCACTTGACTCACCCACTTTCAAGCCACTTTGGGCCAGACAGACACTTGGGAGTGCTAGCACTTGGGCATGAGATCCTGTAGATGACAAACTTACTAGGGGGGATTTTAAGAGAGATCCACATGCCTTCTTTGCTTCAATTTCAGATCCATAGACTTTTTGAGAGGCATCAAGGGTACCTGAGTGGATAGTGCTATGGAGGAAGAATATTCTTCCTTAATCAAAAATCACACTTGGGATTTGACTTCACTTCCTAAGGGAAGGAAGATGGTTTGATGTAGGTGGATATATTAGACCAAGTTTATAGAAGATGGGTCAGTTGATAAGTACAAGGCGTGATTGGTTGCCAAGGGTTTCTCACAGCTGGTAGGCATTGACTACTCAGAGACCTTTACACCCATTGCAAAGATGACTTCTATCTAACTTACCTTAGCTATTGCCACAACACATGGTTGAGATGTGCACCAGATGGATGTGAAGAGTGCCTTTCTTCATGGAGACCTAGAGGAGGAGATCTACATGGAGTAGCTACTAGGATTTGTTCAAGATTCTTCCTTAGTATGTAGACTTAGGAAATCTATCTATGGCCTCAAACAGGCCCCTCGAGCATGGTACACCAAGATGGATTCTTTCCTTCTCGCAACAGGTTTCACTAGGTGCCATTCTAATCCTAATTTATAATTTTTGTGGTAGGATGACTCACTCTTGATTCTGGTTCTTTATGTTGATGACCTTTTGATCTCTAGGATTTCTTCATCAGCTATTACAGTGGTGAAGGCATCTCTCCAGGATAGATTTGACATGACAGACTTAGGTTTGTTGCACTACTTCCTTGGCATCGATATCTCACAGTTAGATTTATCAGTTTCTCTTGCATAGCCTAAATATGCTCTTAACTTATTGGCTTAATTTCACATGGCTGATTGCAATCCATCTCTGACTCCCTTTCTATTAGGAGTCAAGCTTGAGGCTGGCTATTCTTCACCATTGGTGGATGCCACTAGGTATCGACAACTTGTTGGCAGTCTCATCTACTTGACTCACACCAGGCCCAACATATCATATACAGTGGGAATTGTCTCCAAATTTATGTAGGAACCTCATGAGCTACATTAGATAGCAACTAAGAAGATTTTGGATTACATACAAGGTTCACATAGATATGGGATTCATTACAAATTTGGCATAGAGGTTGACTTGGTTAGATATATAGATTCAGACTGGGCTAGCGATTCATAGACTCGCAAGTCCACTTCTAGTTATAGTTTCTCTCTAGGTTCTAGTCATATCAGTCGGTCTAGTAAGAAGTAGATTGCTATTGCTATATCATCCACAGAGGTAGAGTATAGGCAAGCTGTTAATGAAGCTATTGAGGCTATTTGGCTTCAAGGGATTCTTTTTGAGTTTGGCATTCCTATCAGGCAACTCACCATCATTTATTATGACAACCAAAGTACCATTCAAATTTGTAAGAATTTGGTTCAACACCAGTGGACCAGGCACATAGAGATTGACATGCATTTCATTTGGGAGCTTATTCATATTCAGGTCATTGACTTAATCTTTTTCTAGTCTTTAGAGCAGGTTGTAGACATCTTCACCAAACCTTTCACCGAGAGCAAGTTCATTCATCTATGAGCTCTTCTTGGGGTACGGTTTACATCTAGCCTTCTAGCCTTCTCATTTATTTATGTCTCTCTTTTGGGGGGATGTTTTTTCCTATGGGTTTTCTCCTTTTCTATATCTTATGGGAGATTGATTTTGTACATGGGTACCTCATCAGGCCTAGTTGTCGAGACCCATTTTATATTTCCACACTGCCACCTAAGCTGCACTTATGGGGGTTGTTAGTGTAGTTTTTTATTTTTCCCTATTATTTAATTACGGAATATAATATATTTGTGCATACATGGAGTTTTCTTACATTCGTTGGATAGGCTAGCTTATGTGGAGATGTGTGTCATAGATGTGTCATAGGTGTCATAAGTAACTCCTTTGACTGTCTATTCTAGGTATGGGAGTTACTTCTCTATTATTAGCACCTTGTCACCACCTTTTGTGGAGGAGTTATAGTCTATTCCTGGGGTGCCTTGACCACCATTTATGGAGGAGTTACTTACTAGCTCTCCTATATGTATTCTTCATTATGGCCATCTCATGTTAATGGAATATTAGCTTTTCTCCAAATTGTCTATGCAATTGTCTCTTATTTGATTTCATTTACTTTAGCATTTTGTGTATTCACTTGCTTTATCCCGTGCAACCATGACTCGTGCATCCTTGTTATTCAAACCTTGGTGAATCCTCTAATAGAATGCTATTATTATTATGCATTTTTCTTAACCAATAAAATATTTTATAATTATTAAAATACGTTGCACAATTATATAACCAAATGTAGTGTGTATCAAACATAGTTTGTCTTGAATTAATATTCATATAAAATATTTCAAAACAACCCTAGATAAACTTCGGAGAATGTGATCTACCATTGCTCATATAAAAATGGTACTCCCTCAAAATCTTTGTATTTCCATCTATGCTATCAGGTGCATGTCTGAATGTAATATGAAAAAAAATTACAATATGAATTGAATTATAATATTGGGATTGAACCTCAATTTGTGATTCTAGTGTGTAGTTTTCAAAAAAATCCATAACTAAAATAATGGTGCCAACTGAGAAGTTATCCTTGCATGATTTGAATTTATTATCTAACCATTTTGATTTCTTTATGTGGCTTGCATATTGGTAGATAATATTATTTTTGAATTCAAACATGAAATCACATACAAAAACATTGGTCCTAATCAATTCACATCTTGATGACTCTTTTCCATCTTTTAACACATACTTAACAAATTTGTACTTCTTATAATCAACTAGATTCTTTCCAAATTCATGTTAAATATCTTCATATAAACAACATGTCAAATTTGATATACCACCACAACAGTTACATGTTCCATCTAAACAATGTTTGGAGAAAAGGAACTATCCCTCAGGTCTTTGATATAAAAGCCCTTGGATTAATTATCTTGATGTTTTAGGTGGGGAAGACACCATTCATTCTTGAAAAATCTTGTTAGTATGTAAAATACAAAGTATATGATGAAAAGTATCAAAATGCATAACAAATTTAATATGTACCTTAAAAGAATGTGTTGTATGCTTGATTAATTTTAACATAAAAAGGCTTGTACATCTTAAATGACCTTTGCCTAATTATTAACTGGCCATTAAATTTTTCAATAAACTTTTTATAAAATTTTGTTTGTATCATGTCTAAAAAATGTTTTGCATGTAGCTCACAATTTTTTAAGCCTTTTATTATTTTAACATATTTTACATTAGATGAGACCCTTATGTTTTCATTATTAAAAATTTCAATCAATTATTTTGTTCCTTCAACCAAAACCTTATATTTTCATGGGATTCTACCACTAAATGCCCAATAATCCATGAGTGAAGGGTCATCAAGCCTTATTCTTATTTTTATGGAATTTATTAGATATTTTTATTTATATTCAAGTATTCACTTGTTTCACTAAGAATTTGAGCTTTAGATGTTGACTTACTCACTATAGATTTCATTATTTCTCATCTTGCCACATTAATTTATTTATTCCAACTTTTGTTGCCTATTGCCTTAAATGCATTAAATATATTATTTACTATTGTAATATTTTTTCCCTCCATATTTAATGTTCTTAACCCCAAATTATGCATCATAGAGTGATAGTTTTACATTTTAATTAATTGAACAAATAATTGGCATCATTCTACATGGCTTTTATTCTTAAATGCATAGTTCCATACACGTTGAACATGATGTTGCACTATTATTTTTGAAATTTTACCTTCCATAGGTTATATTATTTTTTCATCTATTTCAACAAAATACTTTGGTGTTTGTCTTATTATCCTTAAAGGTGTGGGTGCAGAGGGTATATTTTGTATTAAATTGTGTGATGTTAACACTTCAACCATAGTAGGGACATTAGAGGGTTGACTATCTAAATTAGGGGTTATAGGCAAATTAAATTCCTCTTCATTAGGAGACACATGATTCAAGGTAATTATTTGATGTTGATTATCATCATACTCAAAAATTTCATTATGAATGGATGTTTCATTATATTGTGTTTGTCCATATGTTTCATTATTCATTACTTACATGCTCTACATTTTGAATTTCATCTTGCAACAAATATTGACTCGGTTATCTTATCTCATTTGAAGACATATGTAAAGTAAATTCTATAGAATTAGGCATATTATTTTTAATAGAAGTATTACCTAGTGTAGAAGAAGAACATTCACCTTGCCTAGAAGCTCTTATGGATGCCCTCCTATTTGCTTTTATTTATATATATTCACATTGTTAACTATGATTTAAGAAATATATAAAAAATAATATATATAATATAAAATATTCTCAACAATCATTGAAATTTCACCTATCTATATCTGAAATTTTATATAAAAAATCAATTGTTTACTAAAAAAATGTGTTCTTATACATATACTCTCCTTTTCTTTTTACAAAAAATGACCAACGTATTATAATAAATGCAACTATTTCGTACATTCTTATGATCTAGGTATTGAAAAAAATTATATATTTATAAACTACATTGAAAATTCCATAATTCATGTTTTTATGTCATCACAAATTCCTTTTTGAAGTGTCTCTAACATTCTCTCCAAATTAAACTATTGTTATTTTTAGAAAAAAAAATGTGTCACTTTATACCTGCCCCTTTTGTCCCCCATTATCCTGCATCTACCCAAACATTTAGACAATGATTGAGGTGGACTTATCACTTATCTGGGATGATGGATGGAATGTTTAGGTCTAGGGAAATTATGTGGATTAAATGGATTTAATAGGTGAATGATAGATTTGGATTTCCTTTAAGATGATCGATTTGATAATAAATATTATTAGGTATTTGAATGGGTATAAACTTGAACAAATAAGTCTATAATATTTGAGCTAGTATAATTGGTTTGGATGAAAATAGGGTGTGCCTCCCTAAACATTTACTAGGCTAGACTTGATTGATTTTTGATTGGGATTAATGGCAAGTGTTGGATTTAAACTAACATAATGATGGGTACTATCAAAAGAACAACAAGTGCAAAACTCATAAGAATGATGAGTGCTATAAAAATGATGATAGGTTGCAAGTTAAAATAAATAGAGTGATAAGATGATGATGGGTGCCAAGTTAAAACTAGAAGAATGATAGTATATAAGAGACAGGTGTTAGTTTTAAACTAATAAAAATGACATAAGTCTAGAAAAAATGTAAACTAAGGGAAGGTATATGGGAAATCAAGACAAATTTTGATAAGGATTGGCTCAAGGGGATGGCATTGATTTTTTTTTCAAGGTATACGAGGTTGATAGGATGTGTTTGATGGACCAAGAGGTGGCTAATATGTACATGGGATAGTGGATAAGGGTTATATACTTTGTCAATAAAAATGTCTAAAATGAGCTTTGACTATGATAAGGGGGATGACAAATATATATTTGACTAGATGAAGATGAGTGGTAATGTCAAACTATGATGAGATGATGAGTGAGGTGAGTTTGTACAAGGTGAAGATGAGTGATAATACTTGAATAGTGACATGATGAGGTCATTACTAAGTCAAGCTTGTACACTATCAAGGTTGAATGATGAGGTTTATATAAAAGGGGAGGTGATCAAGTTGAGGCTAGATAATATGATGGGTGATATGATGATAGGTTTGATAGGGGGAGATAGGAAAATATAGGTGATGGATTTGTACTAGACAAGTTTAGATCTAATTAAGGAAAATGTTAGCTAAAAAAAGCTTTAGGATATGGGGATCATGAGTGATAAGGCTAAGATCATGGTGATATAGTAAAGATTAGAAAAGTGTTGGGATGATGATTGACCTAAATTTATGTTTTGATGAGGTAATAGTTTTTGTGTTATGCTATAAGATATATAAACAATAATGGCATAAAAAACACACAAATAATAATAAGAAACCCACAAGATTATAATTAATGACTAACACAGGAGTGAAACTCAAGACCTTGCCCATCAAATGACTAGTGATAAGAGGGACTAAATTGTTCTCCCAACCCTCTTTTACTATTTGTAACTATTTAATGATCTTCATGGATGTTATTTTCTCTATCATGGATGTTTTTTGTAAATAAATGGTCTTATGATAGGATTAACTAGCTCTTAAAGGGAGTCCTATGTATAGGATGTGGTATAGTGGGGCCTGAGTATGTGTAGTGTGTTATCTAACACTTGAGTATTGCATTTTTTCCTCATCACTTAAAAAGATCATATATGCGGAAACATGCTTAGAGTTATGATAATTTTCCCTCATATTTATACTATATGAGAACATTAACTATGGTCTTGTGTGTGGTGGTGAAATCAACATCACAATCCCCCTAAAGACTAATGACAAGTGTGTGGGGATAAATTAAAAATCAATTTTCCCATATAATATTAAAATAGGAGGTTTAGTGATGGTTTATGATCCCAAAAAATCACCCTATGGATGTAAGGGAAGAACATACATCATTGTATCCTCGAGTGACAAATATACAAGTAAAAGTATGCTAATTTAATCAAAATTCAATCAAATAAGTTAATTATCCTAAAACATGATGTGATATGAAAATATGTCAAAAAAGGCTTAAAAATTCCATGTCTTGGAAAAATACCCTAAAAGTAAGTGATTAATAGTTTTCCTATTGACTTCTTCATAGGGAAAAAGGGATAGAAGACAAAACATATTTTATGCAATCCAAATTTAACATAAATGGATTTTTAAAATAAAATAAAATTTTGGATTTTTAAAAATACATTAAATTTTAAAAAATCATAGTTAGACCACAATTTGTGTATCATAGAGTTATTTCCATGCTTCCATAGTCTAAAGTCATAGTTGTATAGATGTGAATTTTATAAAAAGAACAAGTTAGACAAAGCATGAAATCATGGAATAGAGAGTAAATGTCATGGATGGAATAAATAAAATTATAAAATTAGTGTTTTAAAATTTAAATTGATAGACAAATATAAACAAAAAAAATTATATGTGAATGATCTCATTGTTGGGATTGACGATGCTGGATTTTTGTTTGACAATGTAATGATTCATAAAATTTAATATCAAACCTATGTAAAAAAATCAAAAGATTAGAACAAAATTACATAATATAAAATAAAACTCATAAATATGATTATCAATATTGTGAATCAAAAAATGGGATTTTTAAACTACGCTAGATAAAAATTGGTACAAAATTAAGTTTCTAATTGTATAATAGAATGAAACTAGACCATAAATTTTTAGATTGTTATTTTTTTATTATAAAACCATCTAGACATAAGGTATAATGATTATTTAGAGTATTGAATTGTTTGATGTAGACTGTTTAGAAGAGACAAATGATTTATTATTTACTATTAAATATTTTATAGTGATTTCTAGATTAGATATTATTTGAAAGATAATGTAATGAACTTAAATATTTCATAGTTGAGTAGAAAAGGTATAAATATCAAAATCACATTTTAATAAACAATTTCAGGTTTATCAAATATGATACCAAATTTTTTTATAAAATCTAACAAATCGCAAGATTTTTATGCCAAATTACTGAAGACAAAACAAACAAAAAAGTAGGGGAAAATGCAAACAAAATAAACATATATTTTTTTATCTATTCACTGATTTGCTGACATAAACATTGTTGTATCTTCCTATATAGATACTACTAATACAATCAGTTTTACATCTACTACATACCAAGAAGGAAGCAAAGCTTCACTAAAGTCTTCATTCTTAACATATAAAAATAGAGCATACAAAATAGTTTACAAAAACATATAGACCTAGAAGTTTAAGAAATATCCAGACTAGGTAAATATCTACATAGATTAAATGATATAGATTGGGTACAACATCAGAAGTGTGAGCGACTAGAAGATATTAAACTTTTAAATTTGAATTGATAAAATATGGGTGGTTGAAAAGCAAGTGGCAGTGGAGATTAATTGGTTTGTAGTTGAGCTAGAAGCCATGTCCTCCAACACTCCCCCTTAATATTCACTACTATATATATATATATATATATATATATATATATATATATATATATATATATATATATATATCAGTTACACCCATGCTTTCTCTAAAATGCTCAAACATGTTTTTTTCAGGTGACTTTGTGAAATTTTTTGCAAGTTTCTTTTTAGACCTAAAATTTTCCAAAATGATCTCTCCATTATTAATCAAATATTTAATGAAATGATATCTAATGTCAATATGTTTTCTCCTCTTATGGAAAAATGGATTCCTAGACAATGTTATAGCTGAGATGTTGTCACAATATATCTTTGTTGCATCTTCTTATTCAAGCTTCAACTCTTTCAACACTCTTCTCATCCAAACTACTTGTCATGATGTCCCTATTACTACTACATATTCTGCTTCAGCAGATGAAAGTGTGATAATTGGTTGTTTCTTTCAATCCTATAATACTACACTAGTGCCAAAATGAAAAACAAAATTGGATGTGATTTTCCTATCATTGATGCTTCCATCACAATCAATATCTATGTATCCTATAATTTTAAACTCATTTGAGATTGAATATTGAATCCCATAATTTATTATTCCACTCATATACCTTATGATTATTTTACCTACTTTCCAATGTGTGTCTTTTAGATATTCCATAAACCTTGAGATCAAACTTACACCATAAATTATGTCTGACCTTGTGGCTATTAGGTACGTGAGACTACCAACAGTCTCTTATATAGATTTGGATCTACATTGGATCCTTTGTCATCCTTGCTCAACTTTAAACTTGTGAAAATTGGTGTTGGTGTTGATTTGCAATTCAACATGTTAAACCTTTTCAAAATATCAATTGCATACTTTCTTTGAGAGATGAATATACCACTTTCATTTTGATTCAACTCAATGCCTAAAAAATATTTCATTAGTCCCAAATCAGTCATTTCAATTTCCTTTTTCATATCTACTTTGAACAATTCAATTGATAAGTCACTCATGAATATAAAATCATTAACATATAAACATATAAGTAGAATTTATCCTTTTTCAATCATCTTTGTGTACAATGTAGGCTCACTATTGCACCTATTGAAACCGTTTTGTAGGAGATGTGAGTCAATTCTATTATACCAAGACCTTGGGCTTTCTTGAGACCATAAACATATTTATTAAGTCTATATACATTGTCTTCTTGGCCTAAAATTTCATACCCAAGTGGTTTTTGAACATAAACTTATTGTTCAAGATAGCCATTTAAGAATACTGATTTTCCATCCATTTGATAAATAGGCCACTTGTTTTGAGATGATATGGCAAGTAACATTCTTATGGTGTCTAAATGTGCTATGGGAGTAAGTTTATCATTGTAATAAACTCTAGGTTGTTATGAATAACCCTTAGTAACTAGCCTTGCCTTATGTTTTTGCACATCACCTTTTGTAATCAACTTAGTTTTATAAACCCACTTCACTCCTATGACATCTTTTCCTTTTGTAAGGATCACTAATTCCCATGTATTATTATTTCTTATAGAATTTATTTTTTCATAAATTACATATATCCATTTGTCATCTTTTATTGCATCTTCAAAATGAATTGGATCATCTATTTGTGAATATAAAGCATAAAGAGAAATCAGACCTACATTATTTTCACCTTCATTTTTATCATAAATATCTATTTGATTTTTTGTCTCCTTAAGCTTTCCAAGGTATAATTTGACATGTCACTTGAATTAGAACCCATAAAATGTGGACTTGATGGTGCTACACTGAAAATCCCTATTGTAGATGGTGTTTGTTGTCCACTTGTTAGAGTACCTACTTGAATGTGTGAGGATACCCTTACACTTGATGATGGTGTCACTTGTGGACCAATTTTTTGAGATTGAATTAGTGTGGAAGGAGTCACATTTGAATAAGCATTTTCTGGTATAAAATCTTCATTTTCCTCTTGTGGTATGATTGCTGATATGTTGACTCTTTTTTATACACTTCCATCCCATGCTTCCTCTTCTATGAACTACACATCTCTAATGATTATAACCCTTTTATTATTGGATTATACAATTTGTAAGCCTTTTATTCATTACTATGTCAAACAAATATGCATTTTTATCTTTTGTTGTCTAATTTTTTTCTTAACTCATTTGGTACATGTGCATATGCCACACATCGAAAAACTCTCATATTAGTAACACTATGTTTTTTTCCACTCAAAACTTCTTCCAAAATCATGTCCTTGACACTATTTATTGTAAATATATTCATTATATAGGATGCACATGATACAAATTCAGATCAATATTCATTTGACAATTGTTTTGCTTTCAACATGCTTCTAGCCATTTCCATGATAGTTTTATTTTTCCTTTCAGCTATGTCATTTTGTTGAGGTGTGTACCTAGTTGTAAATTGCTTGTGAATTCCATGGTCCTTGTAAAATTTTAGAAATTTATTTTCAATGTATTCACCACCTCTATATATTCTCAATGCTATGATGTAGTTCCCACTTTGCTTCTCAACAAGAGCATTGAATTGACAAAAATAATCAAACACTTCACTGTTATGCTTTAATAAGTAAACCCATGTTTTCCTTGAGTAGTCATCAATGAATGTCAAAAATTAGAATATTCCACCAATTGAAGGTGTTTGAATTGTCCCACTAAATTTGAATGAACAATATCTAAAGGTGGTTTTTCCCTCATTGACTTTCCTACTAGAAATGATTCTTTATGTTGCTTTTCAAAGATGCACCCTTCACATATTCTTTCTGATTTCTCAATTAGTGACAATCCATTTACAATGATTTTCCTATGAAGTAAATTTAGGCCTCCAAAGTTTAAATTCCAAAGTATTAGATGCCAAATCCAATTAACATATTTTATTTTTTCTTGAAAGGTTGTTTTCATGACTATTGTATTTCCTTTTTCATTCACTTGTGGAGCCATTGAGTGGTGTGTTTGAGCATAATCTAAATTCAAATCTAGTTTAAACCTCAGGGGAAACATACTATTGTTTTTCATTTAGACCTTTACAATGAGTTGATTACTTGGAAATTTATCTAAAAGTGTGCACTCTTTGTTTTTGGAAAACACTCTATAACCCTTTTGAACAAGATACCCAATGCTCATCAAATTGTGTTTTTATCTGGGAACAAAATAAATATCAGAGATATAATTTTTCTCCCCCTTCTCGGTTAGAATTTTGATGTTCCCTTTTCCTTTGACTGATACCTTATTGTCATTTCCCAAAGTGACATATAATTTTATATTTTCATCTAAACTAGAAAACATTTCTATGTTCCTTGTCATGTGGTTACTACAACCTAAGTCTAAAAACCATACATCCTTTTCATTTTCTTGTGAGACATTACATGATAAAAACATGGAGCTTTGTTCTAATTTGTAATTTTGGTTTTCTACTGTAAAACTTTCATTTTGTTTGCCAAAATCATATTGTTTATTTCTACATTTGTTTGAATAATGCCCATACTTTTTATAATAATGACATTGGACTTGAGATTTATCTTACCTTTGGCCTTGAGGCTGATTTTGAGTTACATTTTGATTTGGGTATTGGCTACTACCTCTTCCACTTGAGTTTGATGGGTTGTTTCTTCCACCTCTATACAAATTTCTTCGTCTACCTCTAAAATTTGTTCTTCCTCTACCTCTTCCATGGTTTTTTGAAGCTTATGTCTTGAAATCATGATCCAAAGATGATTTTGATGACCTACTTAGCCTATGTTCATGATAAATGAGAGATGCATGAAGCTCATCAACTAAAAATTGTGAGAGATTATTTATTTACTTTATGGCCACAACTATGGATTAAAATGTTGTGGGTAAACTCCTTCAAATATTTTCAACAATTCTTTTATCTTCAAGTGTCTCACCATGAGATCTAATTTGATTAACTAAACCAATCACTTGCGTGAAGAATGATTCTATTGAATCTGAATCCTTCATGATTATTGTTTTAAAATCTCTTAATATTTACAAATTTGCCATTCCTTGGTATGTTATTTTGAGATTATCCCATGCTTGTTTGGAATTTGTTACTGCTACAATCCTTGGGAAAATGCTCTCATGTACAACTTGAAATATGTAGAAGAGAGATTTTGAGTCTTTCTTCCTATTATCCCTTGGTTGATCCTTTTCTTCTTGGGATAGAGCATTATATGCTTCTGCATTTACTGGTTCTAGAAAACCATTCTTTACTAGATCCCATATATCTTGAGAACAAAACAAAGCTCTCATTTTGATAGACCAATAGTCATAGTTTTTCCCATTGAATTGAGGAATTTGTAGATTTGTCAAGCTTGTGCTTGTGGTTGCCATTGTTAACAATGAATACTTTTTCTTGATGAAGCCCTTATCTATGATAAATTTCAACTCTACTAATCATTTATTTTAATAACCTTAAGCTCTAATACCACTTGATAAAAGTTAATAGATCACATGATTATTATGCCAATTTGTTAAAGACAATAAAAATAAAAAAATAGGAGAAAATACAAATAAAATAAACATAATTTTGTTATCTATTCATTGATTTTCTCCCATAAACATTATTATATCTTCCTATAGATTTTTTTCTCATAAAATTAGTTTTATGTCTATTTCATACCAAGGAGGAAGTAGAGTTTTACTAGAGTCTTCTTTCATTGCATATAAAAAAAAAGTATACAAAATAGTTTACAAAAAGAGATAGATGGGAAGTCTCTCAAAGCCTGTAGAAGAAAGAGAGAAATTTAATATATTAAATGTCCAAAGCAAGTAAGTAAATAAATTAATTAAATGAGATAGATTGGGTGTAGCTTCAGGCATGTGAGTATCTAGAAGACATTAAAGTTTTAAATTCAAATTGATAAAATATGCCTGGTTGGAAATCAAGTGTAGCAGAGATTAAATGATTTGCAGCTGAGCTAGAAGCCATGTCCTCCAACACTTATGAAGCCACAAATTCATTCATGTATAAATAAAACACAAATCAAAACAAGGCCATGGAATATGTTAACAAAACCACATTTTCTCCAACCAATGTTTCAGTTACATAGCCACAATTTCATTGCTTTTAGAAACATAAAATAAATAAATAAAGGTTATGGAATAGGTTAATGAAATTATGAATGAGAAAAAGAAATTCAGGGGTCATACAACATGAGTTTTTTAATATCATAGAGTAAGTTCAAATGGTTACCTAGACTATGATGGTAATGTTAGGTGGTCAAGGATGATTGCATAATTGTTAGCTACAAACTTGTGTTTCTTGTGCATAATATCACATTTACACATAATGAAGTCATAGTTTCAACCTAAACATGAAAATTACAATATTTTGGGAGCTCAAGCCTCAAATCCAACTTAAGATGTGTCCTACAAACTTAATATATCATATTAGAATCTCAATAAAGTCAAATAAAAGGGGGAATCTATATGCACTCGAATATTTAATGGTGTGATATGTCTAGTATTACATTTGAAAATGATGTATTGATCTTTTAATCACACTTAAGTTAGGGGTCTCTCTAACCACCTAGTCTTATTTCACTCTTATTCCTTTCTTGAGTCTCCCTTACATCTTTTTATTTTACCTTTGAAACCTATTGATGCTTCTAATTACCTCATATGTGATCTTCAATGTTGATGAACACTTCTCATTTTAGGATGCAAAGAATCCAAGGCATTAGTTGTAGTTTATGAAAATTCTATGATGTTTGTGGTGGACTAGAAGCAAAGTATAGGAATGTCCACAATATTTATTTAATTTTGTGGTTGGAAGCCACTAGGGTCTGGATCTTTGTGATAATTCAAGCCAATAAATTAATCTAAATGGATATTAACAATGATCTTTAAGCTAGGTGAGTTTTTAAAAAAATATAAAAAGGAAGGGTAAGGGAAAAAAGAGAACGTGATTACAAATTCCCATATCAAATATTATGACAAATTTCTAATTACTTTGAGCATACATGAACCAATTTATGGTGTTAAATAGTATAAACTCATATTACATCACAAACTAGACAAGATTCAAAGGGGATATATAGATCACAAGTAACAACCAAGTTTATTTTAAAATTTTACTACTATTGTTTCTATTCAAAATTTTGCTTTTTTTAGATTTAAGAGAAAGAAGAAACTAAAGAAGTAATGGACAAGGCTTGTGAAGTACTTGGATAAAGACTGCGCACCGTAAATCCAGACGCTGTGAATACTCCTCTTTGGCTGTGAAGGAATAACACCTGAAAGAGATAAACACTAAAAACACAAAGAATGTTAGTCGGTAAGAGAGTGGATTGCCAAGCAAAAGCTTGGTCCTAGAAGCGCTAAGGCTTCTTCAAGGATGACAATCCACTGTTTAAGACAGAATATAACAGAGACAGAAAAGAGAAATAATGAAAGATGTGAAAAGAAAAGACTAAAAACAAATGCGTACCTGATAAGCTGCAATCTGGTAAACACAGTCGCCGACGTCGGTGGTATTGCTGTCGTCGGTCAGAAGGTTGCCGACGTCGGTTGGGGAAGTGACCAGCGTCGGTCGGGGTAATAGTCAAGAGCTTGGTTACAGGGTTGGTTTCAGGGCTATAGGATAGTCTATGGTCTTGTCTGGGGATCTGGGGTCTGTGAGGGTCTATTTGAGGTCTAAGGGATAGAGAATATTGTTTGGGAATAAACTGGGTAAGTGACAGAGGCGAAAGACGAAGAAAGGCAGATGGACAGGAGAGAGAGCTTTTCAGCGTCTTCGGGAGGAACAGAGAAGATTTTGGTGAAGGATATTGGAATAGATAGAAGACAGAGTATTTGATATAAATAAAATGATATAGAAATAAAGACAACACAAATACTTAGCTGTGTTGAATAGTTGATGAAGATAGCATGCAGTCCCAGTACAAAATGTTGGATACAAGATCTCAGTCCCTGAGAAGTTGTCAAGTATGCTGATTCCTGCAAGAAAACAAGATGCCAGAACACCAAAAAGCAAGAGCACCAGAGCTTTGTTTCACCGGAAGAGAGAGTTACACCTGTTAGATCACCCCAAGATTTGAAAACACCTAATTTTGATTGTGATTACCCGAAAAGAGGAAGAGAAGTCTGTTAAGTATAACCGACGTCGGCGATTCCGCCGGCGTCGGCCGATAGATGGCCAACATCGGCGGGGTTAAAACGGGCAGAACAAGCCACCAAGCCCATTTTTTATCCGCCAAGTGTTCTTATGCATTGGAGAATGCCGAGGGTTGTGCTAAATACGCACGGGAGTTTGTTAGGAGGTTAGAAGAATTAGGGAGAGATCTTGAGTGAGTCATAGGGAGAGAATTAGTCTAAGGTGAGGTGTCTAGGCGAGGTGTCAAAGGAAGGAGGGGTTAAAGGGGCCTTATTTAATTAAAAATAGATGTTTATTTCCAATTAATAAGACTTAGGTGGGTTAGGGACCAAGGAGGACTAGGAAGGAGAAAGGACCAAGGGTTAGACACTTTTTCGGTGTCTACATTTGCCCCTTTTTGTCTTGTTGGTTGTTCTGGACAAACTGCAAGACAAAAATAGGAGTTAGTTTGCCCCAGGTAAGGGATGATGTGGATTGCCTCGAAGTATGGATGAGGTATCCCCCCTCAAAGCGGGAGTCGAGGGAAGGAAACCTGGAATTGGGTGCTGATTTGACAAAGAGTAGATGAGAAGGGTGAAGAGTGAGTGAAAACGCAGCAAAAGTCATGATTGCGCGCATGCCACTACACGAGATGGTCGGGTCAATTGTCGCAGGTCAAGGGTCGAGGAGTGCCAAAATTGAAATAACCGGGCCCCAGCATTAGTCGTAGCTGATCGGGTTATTCAATCGAGGCTGAAGCTCTAAATGGTTGTCGTGTTCCAGGTATCCCGGCCTTAGGAAGTGCTCCTGAAAACACGAAAAAGTCACAAGTAGGGCGGATCAACTGGCGTGTGATCCTATACTTGTGAGGGTCCAGAAATATAGTCTGCAGACAAATTTGCTAACCAGTCGTGGAATAGCATACATGCAAAAACAACCAAGGCAAACGCTTTGGAAGTGGTCGCGGTTTTAGGAGATGGGCATGATCTCCAATGTCTGGTGGTCGATGGATAGAAGCAAAAAGTAATCTAAAAGTGCCCCAAGGGGCCAATTTGACATGGTCTAAAGGGCTTAACTTGATTAGAGCCATGATTGTGGTTGTTCGGAACAGAGATAAAAGGTTAAAAATCCACCGATGTCAGCAACATAACCGACGTCGGTGTCCAAAGAGACCGACGTCGGCGAAAATCGGCCGACGTCGGCAGTCTAGGGCACACTGATGCCGACGTCGACGGCCTGCCAAATTCGACAAAAATGGATTGGTAGCCCACCAAAAGTCATTTGCTATTTGATTGAAAGAGAAAAAGAAGCTCTGGAATTGGTTGAGTGATAGTGACCTTGAGCTGATTTAGGGAGTAGTGCAAGGTGGCAGAGGAGCATTGGTGGAGAGAAGGCACTGATTGGACGCTGTAGGGACGTGTGTGGCCCAAGTGAAGTGTGCAGAGCCACTAGGACAAAAGTGATGGCAGAGGGGAGTAGAGGACCAGCGGGAGGTCCACCACCAGCGGCACCTATCGTGCCACCACGCCGGCGTCGACGGGATGAGGTAGGAGGGTCTTTGAACCCCATTTGATTCATTTTGACTTTGAATTTAGTTTGTGAAATTTTGTTATTTTAGTCAGAAATTGAGGAGGGGAGGGTAGCTAGGAAGGTGGGTAGGTTGTCTAGGAGAGCTTAGGAGTGATTTGGGAGGTTTTAGGAGTGTTGGGGAAGGCAAAATGGGGAAGCCCTAATTTTTAGGGCTCGCCCCGTTCGACCTTAGGGTTGAACCAGTCGTCGACATCGATGAGACCGCCAGCATCGGCCGACTAGCTGCTAGCGTCGGTCACTAACCTACCGATGTCGGCCACTAAGTGACCGACGTCGGTTAGGTGAGTGCCGTCACCGGCACGCTAACTGATGTCGGTGGCTGTCTGGTTAAAAGAGGAATGTAAAAAGTTTAAGTCGAGGGGTTGAAATTACGTCAAGGACTTCCCGAGTATCGAGGTAGGCATAGATGATCAAATAGGTTGGTAAAATAGGAAAAGTAGGAACAATGTTAACATGAGATTGCTTTGGGTGGGTACAGGCTAGACAGACTCTGATGCTGCAGGATCGCCTCCCGACTTTGTTGACACGGATGCGTGGAGGCGTGTCCGTCGAGGAGTGGGCGCAGATGAGCGCAGTCAGATTAGGCGGGCTGAGACGTTACTGCAGAGTGGCGAGGGACATGAGCCTCATGGTGGCTTTGATCGAGTGGTGGGATCATGCCACCAACACCTTCCACCTGCCTACGGGCGAGATGACAGTCACGGTTGAGGACGTCTACTGGATTTTGTGGTTACCAGTGCACGGAGCAGACTTGTATGCGTGCTCGAGAGAGGTGCATGACATTCATATGGTGATGTTGTTTGGAGAGCATGCCATGGAGACGAGCTATCACTAGGCGAGTTTTGCCTATGAGCCATTGTACGCAGCGGATGAGGAGGCCCATCGGCTAGCGATTTTGATGATGATCGGCATCACAGTATATGCATTGTCAGATGCAGAGGGTGGTAGGTTTCCGATTGCTATGACCAGAGTTTTGTTGGAGATGATAGAGCAGAGGAAAGTGTTCGCCTGGGCACCAGTCTTTTTGGCCCAGGTGTACAGAGAGCTGTGGGGCATCACCCGGTGACGGCGGTACAGTCTATGTGTGGGCCACCTGCTACATTGCTGGCGTATGAGCACATAGTAGTCACACGACCTCTCGGCCTCCCAGTGGCTATTCAGGCTGGCTTCAGAGTTGGATTCAGATGATGGCACGAGGTTATGGCATAGACACGAATGGATGGAGTGGTCAGGGACATCGACCACTACAGGGGAGTGCTGGAGGGTTTGATCCTGGCAGACATCATGTGGAGACCATATTTGGTCTATCCAGCATATAGAGACCAGGGAGAGTAGCTGATTAGAGCTCAGAGCCAGAGATGGGTCAGAGGCAGACGAGCCAGTGAGCTCGAGAGGATCCCTGTAGAGAGAGTACGGTGCCAGTACGGGCTGCTACAGGATGTGCCTCCCGCCTTCCCACAGTACATACGGGATGACATAGAGGCGCCGCTCCCACTTCCAGAGGAGACAGAGGAGCCTGATTTTGAGGAGTTGCCAGCAGGACCTAGGATAGTCGACCCAGGGTGTACAGAGGCCTACACGTCATGGTGGGTAGGTCAGTACAGAGGGATACAGATCAGGCAGCAGCCAAATTTACAGGCCATCACCAGGGAGCGGGATACAGCCTGCGAGGAGAGAGACACGGCACGGGAGGAGAGAGACACGGCTCAGACTCAGGTCTCAATTTTGTAGGGATAGCTAGCAGGAGTCACAGGGCAGCTGGGAGAGATGACAGGGCAGGTGGCAGCGTTGACAGCATAGGTCACTCTGTTACAGGGACAGCTGGCTACAGCTCAGGGACAGGCAGGTGCAGGGCAGAGTTTTGGAGGGCAGGGCCCATGGCAGCAGCCATCTCAGCAGCCAGCATTTTCACAGGGGGCAGGACCATCAGTATCAGTGCACCTAGGTGAGCCACAGCCTCAGAGATCAGGACAGGCCACAGGGACAGGGCAGATGGGTCCACCGCAGACTGTATCTATGGTTAGATACAATGATGCGCTGGATGAGATCGCGTATTATGAGAGGGCCATCAGGGGGATCCCTCATATACGGCGATACTCGGAGATGAGGGTGGAGCAGAGCAGACAGAGATCTATGTCACGAGCGACGGCTTCAGGGTCACGCAGATGGCAGAGATCAGAGGGAGGAGGAGATACAACCTCTTCTCGACCACCGCCACCACCACCACAGCCACAGCCTTGAGGGTAGCCCCAGTGTTGCATTATTTTTATTTTTTTGATGTATATACCGGCCTGCGAGCCGAAGACGAGAGATATATGATGAGAGAGAGACAGACACTGGTTGTGTCTTTTTGTATAAAACTAATTTTTGATATATATGATAAGATTTTGGCTTATTGATGTGTTATGAAAATGCAGTATTTGTCATATGTTTCAAGTGTTTCATGTTTTGATATGATATTTATGGTGATGATGATTATGTTATGATGATGCTTAATGATTAATGTAATGATGTTTTATGATGATGTTAATGATGAGAATGATATAAATGAGTATGTGATGATGACAATGTTTATGAAATGGTTATATGATGACTTTAGACTAGATGATGAAAGATGTGATAGATATGATATTGAATGTTTAACTTGTGGATTATGCAAATGTTTAATGAGTTAGGATGGATGAAATTTATGACTAATGACTTATGAAAATGAGAGTATATAAATGATTATGTGAATATATTTATTGTCTGTGATGTGATTGACAGGTGACGAGAGAAGAAGATTGAAGAAAGTGATGAAGAAAGTGGCCGAGCTAACCCCAGAAGACCCCATGTCAACTGAGTGCTGCCTACATAGCCCCTATTGTTAGGGGCCTCAGGCCTATGTAGTTCTCCCAAAAGGGAGGAAGAGTCAAAGTGGGTGATGGTCTAGTCAAGGTCAAGGTTATGGTCATAGTCATGGTTATGGTTGAAAAGGGTTTGGTTGAATGTGACTAAAGTGTAAAAAGAGAAGTGAAAGGCATATTTGCTCTTTCATTGACAAGGACCAAGAAGTCAGTATAGATAGGGGTTATTAGAACCAAGAACCCCATTATGCATTGCGTCATTGATCATAAGTTATGCTAGAGTGGTGATCGAATCACTTTGACACTAAAGTGAGCTCGAAGTCCCTTGAGCAGGTTATATGAAAAGAGGATAGGACAACCCATTTTAAGAGCAGAGATAACTTCGCCCCTTTTAATAGGAGACCCTGAGACAACATAAGTCAAGTCCATGATAACTTCGCCCCCTTTTTTTTTTTTAAAATATTTTGAGGCTGATCAATACGAGAAGCCTGTATAGTGATGTCATTGTGCTTGATGGTCAATTATGAAGCTGATCGATGCGAGAAGCTTCTAAGATAGTGCTATTTATTGCCAGATTTAGTCATAGCCATCCTTCAAGGGAGTGGTCTAGATCTTTGCTTAATAAGAGGGCTTTTGAATAGCTGTCCTTCGAGGGAGCAGTCTATTAATTACAGCAATGATAGTACAGCTGTCCTTCAAGGGAGCAGTTTGCTTTTTAATTTGATTTTGTGACCTTGGTTATTTTGACATCTTGATTGATTGTTGATAGAAATTTGAGTCATGGACAAGACTTATAAAAGTTCAAGGGCTCCCTTTTATTAGGACAAAGTATCCATACTATATAAAAGGGTTTTTAGAGGATTTATTAAAAGAAGTAGGGTTGAAAAATAATAGGATTAGCTGGATGAGGGATTGCTCAAGGGACGAGCTCAAGTTAAATGTTAAGTAAATGAGTACTCAACTAGCAATAAAATGGTCGTAGATGTAACGCATTAAGGAGTTCAGGTTTTGGTCGGCCTTCAAGAGAAGACAGATGATAATTCCCTGATCCGTACTTGTGCGTGATAATGTAAGGTCTGAGCCAATTAAGAGCGAATTTGCCTCGCTTACTTCGTTCCATATTAGTCACATGTTGATTCTCTTTGAGGACAAGGTCTCCGATATTAAAATCTCGTTCTCTCAGATTTTTGTTATAGGCTCGTCTGATTCGACTTTGATAGACATGGAGATGATTAAGGGCAGCAAGACGACGCTCATCAAGTAACTCTAATTGAGCTAAACGATCTTATTCGTCGTTCGAGAAACAGTCTACAATAAGTGATGGTCAAAAGATGCAAGGAGAATGTCAACACGGTTTTTGTACCTTTGTAAAATTTCATTTTTGCAGAGGTATGAACCGTTGACCTGATTGATGACGAGCTGCGAGTCGCCGAAGATGTTGATGGTCTTAATGTCTAAAGAAAGGGCGGTTTGAAGTCCCAAAATTAAGGCTTCGTATTCAGCCATATTATTGGTACATTCAAAGTCGAGTTTAAAAGATAGAGGCATGGGCTCCCCTTCGAGAGGGATGAGAATGACCCCGGCACCTCCACCAAGTTGACATTTAGAGCCGTCGAAGAACATGGTCATTTGATAGATGGCGTCATCGGTGGAAAGAGTGGCGATGGACTCGTCAGGAAACTCACAGTGAGAAGGTTGATTGTCAGGAAGTGGGGCATCGGCTAATTGATCAGCGATTGCTTGCCCCTTTATAGATTTTTGTTGGACAAATTTGAGGTCGAGCTCAGCAAGCAACATGAGCCACCGAGCCATACGTTGATTCTGATAAGGCTTGGAGTGCATATACTTGAGAGGGTCGGTGTGAGTGATGACGAAGGTTTTGTGGTTAAGAAGATAATGGCAGAGCTTAGTAGCAGCAAAGACTAACGCCAAACAAAGTTTCTCGGTATGGGTGTACCGAGTTTCATAGTCGACTAATGTTCGGCTGATGTAGTAAACTGCTTGCTCACGGTGTTGCTCATCTCGATGCGCGATCATGGCACCTAACGAATGATTGGTTGCAGAGATATAAAGGTAAAAGGGGTTATCATCTTGAGGTGGAATGAGGACAGGTGGAGAGATCAAATAGCGTTTAAGGGCTTCAAAAGCCTCTTGACAATCCTTATCCCATGTAAAAGAGATGTCCTTTTTAAGAAGATGATGAAAAGGTTGATAGCGATCAAAAAGTTGCGAGATAAAACATCGAATGGACTGGAGTTTCCCTTGCAGACTGCGAAGCTGTTTGAGATTAGATGGGGGTGGCATTTCGAGGATAGCATGGATCTTGGTGGGATCTATCTCGATGCCACGAAAGGAAACAATGAAGCCTAGAAGCTTACCAGAGAGGACCCCAAAAACACATTTCTTAGGGTTAAGGCGAACATTGTATTGAAGAAGTCAAGAGAAGATGATTTTGAGAATAGTCAGATGGTCACGACGAAGTTTGGACTTGCCTAATAGGTCATCCACATAGTCTTCCATGATTTTATGGAGGAGATCGTGAAAGATGTAGGTCATAGCACGCTGATAAGTGGCGCCTGCGTTCTTTAAGCTGAAAGGCATGACTCAATAGCAGAAAGTCCCCCATGGGGTAATGAAAGTGGTCTTGTGTTGATCTTCCGGTGTAACTAGGATTTGATTATATCCTGAAAACCCGTCCATGAGAGATAACATCTCATGACCAGCCGTGAGATTAACAAGTTGGTCAATATTTGGAAGAGGAAAGTCATCCTTGGGACAAGCCAAGTTGAGGTCACGATAGTCCGTACAGATTCGGATCCCCCCAGTTGCTTTGGTAACAGGAACGATGTTAGAGACCCACTGTGGATAATCGATGGGTTGGATGAAAGAGACTGAAAGAAGACGTTGAAGCTCTTCTTTAACAAGAAGTGCAACACGAGGATGCATTTTGCGAAGCTTTTGCCTAACAGGCTTAGCCTCTGGATTTGTGACGATGTTATGGGTAGCGATGGTGGGGTCAATGCCAGGCATATCACTATAAGTCCAGGCAAAGGCCTTGCTATGGTCAGAAAGGAACTGGGTATAGTCAAGCTGCTCCTGAGTGTCTAAAGATTGACCAATCTTTAAGACATGAGGAACATCGGAGGATGGAAGGTTAATGTTTATGGTCGATTCATTTAACATAACCTGCATTTCAGAAGGGAGAGAGCGCTGAATGAAAGAATCGTCAGCACCCATATATGTAAGAATGGCATCGTCATCTACGCAGTGGATTGTGTTGATGGTTGATGAATCATCATCTATCATGCTAGGATAAACGAGAGGAAGAGATTTGGGAACCCCGTTGAGTTGATAGGTTAGAGGTTCCAAGTGGATGGTGTTTATGCAAAAAAAAAACTAGAAGGGATGGAAACCATCGACTCCGTAGGTGAGGAAGGAAGAATAGGCGAGTCTAGAAGAAATTGGTCAATGTCTAGTTCAGGAGAAAGGTTTGTGGAGGCCTCAGTGGGTTCCTGGAAACTCAGTCCATACCGTTTCTTCGCATTATCATCATTGGGTGTTTCGACAGGCTGATGAGAACCTTGTTCGTAACGTCCAAAGCCGAAACCCTTCCATGCACACCTATAAAGATAGGTATGTGCAAAGGTGGGGTTGCTAAGAAAAGAGAAATCTGATGTGAAGGTTTGGGGCGAGGAAGAAGGATTTGATTCAGTAGGGGCTTGATCAAGCCCCCCATAGACAAGATTGGTACGAAGGCTAGGAGGACCATAAGGAATGACCATCCCGATCCGGCAGTCATAGTTTGGGTGTTGATGAAGTTGTCCATACTCTTGAGGAGTTTGGAACATATCTAGAGTAAGGAGACAATATTCTCCTAGTGAAAGTCTTTGGAAGATGTCATCCATAGGGTCCTTGGTTGGTAATTGAGAAGAGGATGTGGTGGCAACCGCGGTTTGCGTACTAGTTGACGCTTCTGCGGATGGGGATGAAGTTCAGGTTGATGATTTGAGTGGTATAAGAACGTCGTTTGGGCTATAGGTCGTGTTACAGGTTTTAAAAGGTGATGGGTCGGCGGGAATGACATGGATTTGTTTGTCATGTTCAAATTTGACACAACGGTGGAGGGTTGAAGGGACGCAAGCCATGGCACGGATCCAAGGTCGCCCTAAGAGGATGTTGTATTGGAACTCTCCTTCGATGATGTAGAAGAGCTCCGGGATTGTGCATGGCCCAACGCGGATGTGAAGGAAAATAGTGCCGATGGTGTTAGCAGTTGTGTCATTAAATGATCTAAGGATTGCGTCAGTTTTTGATACGCAATTCTTTGGAAGGGCCAATTGGTCAAAGGCGTGGGAGGAAATGATATTGATGCTAGCGCCCCCATCGATCATAACTCGTTTAATACGAGTTCGATCAACATAGGCTATGATGAAAAGGGTGGCATCCTGATCTTCCTCGGTAGAGGTAGGAATCTCAGAATTATTGAAAGTGATGGATGCGATGGGGGATAAAGAATGGACTAAGGCAGCAAGTGGTTGAGGGTCTTTAGGTTGAACCTCAGCTGCCTGTAGGGCTTTGATTAAAGCCTGGTGATGTTGGGGGGAGCTTTGAATAAGGTCATAGAGGGTCATCTTCATAGGCGTTTGGTGAAGTTGTTTTATCATGGATTCTGTGATTGCCTGTGAAGAAATGGGTTGGGACGCACCTAAGATAGAAATCTTGGGTTTTGGTGGTTGAGGTGCTTGGATGAAAGGATAGGTCCAAGGGATAGCGGCTTTTTCTTTCACTTTGTCCTTCTATGACCGAGTGGTTACACGAATGGCATTGATTTCGAAGATAGTTGGTGAAGAAGGGGTTATGGTCTGTTGGATAGATATTGATGCGGTTGATGAGGCTAGATGGGAAGGTGACGAGGGTTGGTCGAGAGTGTCCTCGAGTAGAAGGGTGTCTTTCTCCATAAAGCGGTGAACGACGGCCTTGAGGGCACAGCAGGTCTCAGTATCATGTCCTGGTGTGCGATGATATAAACAAATTTTTGTATCATCGAACCAAGACGGTTTTGACCCGAGAGGTTGGAATGGCTTGATGGGAGGAAGGGTAATGCTAGAGGTTTGCAAAAGTTGATGTAATATTAAAGCGTATGAACCTTCTAAGGGGTCCACGCTTGTTGATACATGACGTGCTGGTGACTTCTGCTTAGGGGATGATGAAGAAGGTTTTCGTACCACCTTTTGGGTTGGTGGTGCGGTGATTGGGGAAGACGGCACTTTCTTTGTGAGAGGTGCCGACTTTTTGAGAGGTTGACTTGTGATTGGTGAAGGAAGTAAGGGAGGTGATTTGTATTGGTTAAGAGATGGAGTAGGAAGTATGCCAAGTAAAGTAGAAGGATGAGGACCTAAGATGGAAGGCAAAGTTGACGGTGGAGGAGGGGTTCGCCTTTGTGGTTTGGCAGTTTTCTTGGATTTGGTTGGAAGATTACTTTTGGGCGAGGTTTGGTTCAAGTCCACCTTCACTTGCGGGTGAGTGAGGGCAGAGAGAGGGCAAATGCCAAATGGCTTGATTGGTTTGGGTTGGGTAGATGGAGATTTGGAAGCGGCGGTTTGGTCTTTGTTTGGAGTCTTGGATGACTCTGCCTTGGGAAGATTGGCAGCATGAGATGAAGGGGCACAAGAATGTTGAAGAACTTTAAGATGTTCCCACAATCCCCGATGCTCCACTTTCCTTGAAGAGAGAAGTTCTAATTTCTCCACTAGTCGGGAAAATGGTTGGGAGGACGTTGGATGAAGTTGGGATTTTGGAGAAGATGTGCTAGGTGTGGCAGTAATGTTGGACCCAAAGTGTATGGGAGTTATTACTAGATTGTTATTGGTCGAAGAAGATGGCGAGTCAGGTTCTTCTCTTGGTGGAGAAGGAACTGGAGAGTGTGACTCCTCAAGTGGGAAAAGGGCAGGAATTATGGTGCCCTCCACTTGTGGGCAAGGAGTAGGTAAGGTCAGGTCCTCCATAGGAAGAAGAAAAGAGGATGGTGAGATTGGTTGCGCTGGTAAAGTTAAGGCATCCTCCAAGATGAGAGGGGTTGATGGAGAATTGACCGGGGAAAGAGGTTCGTCCATATGTGATGGACTGGTAGATGAGTTAATCTCTTGAGGTTGGTTGGAGATGAAAGGTGAGACCGTATTGACAGTTCGAATATCATGTTCATGCGTGTTGTCAATTAAGGTCTGGACATTATTGTTTTGGGTTGGTGGATGATTGGGGAATGGCTGTTTGAATATGTCGATGCCCTAGTTTGGAGGTGCATTAGGATTATCTAGAATGAGCTCCCCCTTTTCAAGCATATCCTGGACTATGTTTTTGAATGTTTTACAGTTTCCTGTGTCATGTCCCTTGACACGATGGAAATTACAGAAGTCAGTTTCCCTATACCACGCAGGGATGGCGCGTGAGGGATCGAATTGAGGCGGTGGTCAAATTTGGGGGAGGTTGATAATCCCCTGTTTGACAAGTTTTTCCAGTATAGATGCGTAAGATTCTCCAAGAGGAGTATATTGTCTTTGCACGTATCTTTGCTGGAATTGACGGGTGGCGCTCTGAGATGTGGAGGGTTCGGCTTGATTGGATGAAGAAGATGAGGGTCTAACGGCCACAGTGTTAGCTGCAGCTTTAGACTTAGAATTTGATGATGAAGGTTTAGATGAAGAAGAGTCATTAGTCTTGGAATTGGGGTTCTTGCTCCGTAATTTGATTTTGTTCTCCTCGATGGCACGTAATTCAAGTTTACGGGCCATTGTGAAGGCTTCATCAAAAGTACGGAAGGTTTGAACCCTCAAAGTAGAAGAAATGTGTTTGGCACAAGCTCGGGCGAAGAGTTCAATGAGCTCAATTTTTGGTAAGGAAAAGGAGAGTTGGTTGATAAGGCCTCTCCAACGAGCAACGAAATTAGCTACTGATTCGTCCTCAAATTGACGGATGGTGTAAAGGTCTGTGATTGAAACCTTTTTAGTGATATTAATGGAGAAATGGTCAAGAAAAAGCTGGGCCAATTGTGTAAATGAAAAGAGGGAATGGGTGGCAATGGAGCTGTACTAGTCAAGTGCAGCACCAGAAAGGGACATAGGAAATGTACGCAAGAGTAATGCGTCATCATGGGCGATAAGGTAGCAGGCATGTCTAAATGCCCGTAAATGTTGCTGTGGGTCTTCCTTGCTTTGAAAGCGTGAAAATTTGGGAAGCTCCCACTGGCTGGGGTATGTTCGAATCGGAACGGAAGGATGAATAGGCTCATTGCAAATTTGCTCGTATGATAGAGCATTGCGTGAGCCGGAAACGGATGTCTCTAAGCTAGACATTTTATCCATCAGCATTTTGATAATGTCTGCTGACAGATTCATGGGTGGAGCGCCCCCTAGATTATAAGGCGCTTGAAAGATATTTGGAGGGGCGTATGATGTGGATGGTTGCATAGATGCGACATATGGATAAGTGGTTATGGGAGCAAAAGTTGGGGCCAATGGTACTTGTGTCATGGGGTTGGTTGGCACAAGTTGGATAGGAGCCGTCAAGGATGGTTGAGGCGTGGCTACGCTTGTTGATGGGTAAATGGTTACTCTTGTATTTATTGGTGCAAGAGTAGGGGGAATAGAGACTAGAAGGTTTTGGAAAGGTGTGGGGTTTGGTTGGGTGACTTGAGGTTGAGGGAGTATCGGAACCCCCATGGAGGTAGGTTTAGATGGAGAAGTTATGTTCTGAAGGTAAGATACGGTTGGGTTATTAGTGGAGGTGTTGTCTAATGGTTGAATGGTAGGGGCGGTCGATGTGATTCTTGTGTCAACTAAGGAAGTCGGCATCCCATAGATTGGGTTGCCTAGGGAGTCTCGTGTTTGGCTATTGGCGAGATAATGTTGCAAAGCTTTAACGTTAAGGTCTAAAAACCGTGCAAAGTCTTGGTCCCCTTCTGGGACGATAGGAGTTTGAGGTGGGGTTGGGCGAATGGGAGTTCTTTCAGTTTCTGAGTTAAACTCCATTATTGGACTGGTTGTAGGTGGTGAAGGAGGAAGTGGTTGTTGACTAGCGTGGTCAAGAAGGGCCTTGGTTTGACTGCGTGTCAAAACCATTCAAGGCTGGAAAGAGGCAGGTTTCAGAAAACTGTGTCTTGTCAGTCTCAGAAAACCAGAATGGATGATTAAACAGGCAAAAAGTTGGATGTTATGCTTGCTATTTTTTTTGGGAAAAAGAAAAATGACAGAGACCGACGTCGGTATAAAAACCGATGTCGGTTAATAGTACTACTGATGCCGGTCAGATGACCGATGTCGGTTAATAGAAGTTGCCGACGTCGGTTACATGACCGATGTCGGTTACTGTGTTTTCCAGAAACTCAGAAAAAAAGTTTTTGGAAATGAGGAAAACATCCTTACCAGCTCAAAAAGACAGATAAAAAACAGAATAGATGATGGTGACAGATAGAGCCTAGCGTTAAATCCCTATAAAAAAATTTATTAGGATCGTATGGCTTATGCCTTAACAAGATGTTTGAGGAGGTTGGCTATAAGAAGGGTCCTAGAATAGGCAATCTAAAGATGGTTTCAGGTAGTTAAGGTGCTCAAAGATCTATGTTAGGGTCTGGTACGTGGCCTGGTGCTAAGGAGCAAGCTCCCCTCACTTCACGATTCCAGTGGTTAGATGGTCTCGCTTAGCCAAGATATACCTCGCCTATAGTTTATACTCTGCCAGAGAACAGAGTTGGCTTTCCCCTTGGTGGTGAAATCCAAGTAGGATTGCCGGGTAGGGGTAAGGTTGTCCGCTGGGTGATGAAATCCCAGACGGGCCTTGTCTCAAGTGTGTTTGATGTTTTTATTGAGTGCTTGTGGTCTGGTAGTGTAACATCATGTGATCTACGGTTTATTCAATATGCGTTTAAGTTACTAGATGTGGACTAAAAAGATGCAAGAAGGCAAGAAATGAAATGCAACAAGTTTTAAAGTCCCAAATCGAAATATGATATTGGAATGAAAACAATTGGAGAAAGGGTTTGAAGAGAATGATTTTTCTTTCTAGTCTAGAAAATGTAGGAAAAAGTAAGAAAGAATTCTTTTTAATTTTCTGCTTATGATTTTTTTTAGAAAAGAAGGAGAGGTGAAGTTTAAGAAGCCTAATGCAACTAAATGAATACAAAAGAAAGGGAACCCACGGAAGGCCCTAAAGGGGTCCCACCGGGCGTGCCAGAATGTTTCTATTCAAAATTTTGCTTTTTTTAGATTTAAGAGAAAGAAGAAACTAAAGAAGTAATGGACAAGGCTTGTGAAGTACCTGGATAAAGACTGCGCACTGTAAATCCAGACGCTATGAATACTCCTCTTTGGCTGTGAAGGAATAACACCTGAAAGAGATAAACACTAAAAACACAAAGAATGTTAGTCGATAAGAGAGTGGATTGCCAAGCAAAAGCTTGGTCCTAGAAGCGCTAAGGCTTCTTCAAGGATGACAATCCACTGTTTAAGACAGAATATAACAGAGACAGAAAAGAGAAATAATGAAAGATGTGAAAAGAAAAGACTAAAAACAAATGCGTACCTGATAAGCTGCAATCTGGTAAACACAGTCGCCGACGTCGGTGGTATTGCCATCGTCAGTCAGAAGGTTGCCGACGTCGGTTGGGGAAGTGACCGGCGTCGGTCGGGGTAATAGTCAAGAGCTTGGTTACAGGGTTGGTTTCAGGGCTATAGGATAGTCTATGGTCTTGTCTGGGGATCTGGGGTCTATGAGGGTCTATTTGAGGTCTAAGGGACAGAGAATATTGTCTGGGAATAAACTGGGTAAGTGACAGAGGCGAAAGACGGAGAAAGGCAGATGGACAGGAGAGAGAGCTTTTCAGCGTCTCCGGGAGGAACAGAGAAGATTTTGGTGAAGGATATTGGAATAGACAGAAGACAGAGTATTTGATATAAATAAAATGATATAGAAATAAAGACAACACAAATACTTAGCTGTGTTGAATAGTTGATGAAGATAGCATGCAGTCCCGGTACAAAACGTTGGATACAAGATCTCAGTGCTTGAGAAGTTGTCAAGTATGCTGATTCTTGCAAGAAAACAAGATGCCAGAACACCAGAAAGCAAGAGCACCAGAGCTTTGTTTCGCCGAAAGAGAGAGTTACACCTGTTAGATCACCCTGAGATTCGAAAACACCTGATTTTGATTGTGATTACCCGAAAAGAGGAAGAGAAGTCTGTTAAGTATAACCGACGTCGGCGATTCCGCCGGCATCGGCCGATAGATGGCCGACGTCGACGGGGTTAAAATGGGCAGAACAAGCCACCAAGCCCATTTTTTATCCGCCATGTGTTCTTATGCATTGGAGAATGCCGAGGGTTGTGCTAAATACGCACGAGAGTTTGTTAGGAGGTTAGAATAATTAGGGAGAGATCTTGAGTGAGTCATAGGGAGAGAATTAGTCTAAGGTGAGGTGTCTAGGCGAGGTGTCCTAGGCGAGGTGTCAAAGGAAGGAGGGGTTAAAGGGGCCTTATTTAATTAAAAATAGATGTTTATTTCCAATTAATAAGACTTAGGTGGGTTAGGGACCAAGGAGGACTAGGAAGGAGAAAGGACCAAGGGTTAGACACTTTTTCGGTGTCTACAACTATAACTTGAATAGCATATCCACATCAAAATGTAGAGCAAATAAAATGAAGTATAACTAAGATATTTTTAGTTAATCTAGTATTAGCACAAATTAATATCCTTATGATAGAAAATGTAGCTCAAAATGTAGAGAAGCATTCAAATTTAAGACAATAATATACAATTGGGAGACAAATTTGGCTTTCAACAAACTATGTAGATAATCTTTTTAGAATTCCTTAGTTGTATTAAATACTCTTTTGTATACAAATTTATCAGAGTCTCTCTCTTTAAAAAATGGTAACCTTTGCCTATTTATAGGAAACATAAGTGGTATATTAGTTATTTTTTAAAAACATCCATGGTATGATAAGGATAACTATCCTTAATACGAATATTATAATGTAAAAGGCTTTCTATGCCAATTTTGATAAAAGGACTAATATATGCTGACAATCTAGTATATATATTACAAAATAATATTGTTTATGTTACATTAGTGGGTCCTAAGGCTTATTTCTTGAGGATTTTATTCACCTTAGTATATTATTATTTGATTATCTCAAAATATATTGTATGTTTCATCAAACAATCCTATTCTTGACCTGTTAATGTGTTAAATTCTTTGTCACTCTTGGCTTTAAGTTCTTGAATGCATTGGGTCTCTGCAATCAACTTCCCTAATGTAATAATGATAGAAAGGACCTTATAATTATATTTGATAGGCTGGCATTGGTTGTCATTAATGTTATAGATGGAGGTATTAACCATTTTCTTTAAATCTTCATCATCCCTCAGGCCTATGTTATTGATCTTAGAAGGGCTTACCAATAGTGCCTTTAAGAGCTTCTCCATTATTGTTATAAATCCTTTGTACTCTTCCATGTATCTATTGACAGTTTGAAAATAGTTGTTTAGGTCTAGTATTATATCTTTAATGACTCCTAGGAGGGCATGCAAATGCTTCAAATTGATGATCTTGACACCTTGTACCTACTTGGTTTGATGGACATTAAACAATTTAGGTGCCTGATCTCTAGATTTTTACCATTAAGTGATTGATGATGGTGCTTTACCAATTTTATGGGTCAATGTATTTGATCTAAGCTTCAGGGCCTTCAATCCTTCATACATGTCAAAAAAAGACTTATCTAGTAGTTTCATTATATCCTCAAGGACTAAAAATGTAACCTATGCTTCCAAGTCTTTCTTCTCCTTTTCTAGATTAGTGATCCTATGTTACATCCCCTAGATTCAATCTAAGGTAATTGATAATTAGGACACTACCAAACTTACCACATCCTCTTAATGGATGGGATGTTCCCCTTTTACTTACCCTTGTATAGGAGTTAAGCTTATAAAAGGTTCTACCTTTTGAAAAGTGAACTCCTCAGTGCCAATGGTAGTTTTCTTGGTTGTCACCCTTTCAAACCCTATTGTATTCCAATTATGCATGATAGTGGTCACTAGTTCAGAGGGTTTGGGTGTCTTTGGGGTTTCAATCCTAGTTCCACTCGATGCTCCTAGGTCTTTAATATTCTTTCCATTTTTTTGGTTGTTTGAACAATTCTTCTTTCTTCTTTGTCCTTCATGATCTCCCTGATCTAGGGTTTAACATTGTCAAAGGGGTCTCCACCTACATATATGGTAATTACTAGTGAGTGTAATTAGGAAGGAACCTTTTGGAGTTTCCCATATATGAACTAATTAGGAATGATAGGTCTATGTATAGGGAACTCATCACTAAATAAATTTACTTCACTAGTGGGATGGGCCCATGTCACCTTTCGTATTTTTGAGGACCTAGGGATAAGGGCCAATTTAGATTTCCTCTTATTTTTTGTGATAGGGACCAATTCTAATGCCACTTATTTTCCCTTATCTTTTTCACCTATTTGATGTCCTTCAATTTGTGCCACCTTAACTGTGGATCCCTCATATTCTTTTTCAGACCCATACATCTTTGCATGTTCCTTAAATAATTCATCCACCATCTCATATGGTTCTAAGGCAACCATATCAAAGTGTTTCACTATATAAGATGGTTTTAGAGGCTAGGCTGATGATGAAGGGCCTTTTCCTGGTCTTTCTTCTAGTTTATTCTCACTAGGTCCATGAATTTGGAGTGTTTGTTGTTTTGGCTCACTTTGAGGTATATTGGAAGTGGAATACAATAGATGATACTGCAATGGGTTAATTTACCATCTCTCCCTATCTAGTTTCTCATCTCTTTATAGTCTGTGTTCAAGCTTAAAACCATGTTGTCTACACCTAGGAAGGACTTCCTCAAAGTTTATATTTATGGTGTAAAAATGGTCATATGGACCAACCTTATGCTCATAGGTTACATTGGTTAGTTTCTTTGACTACAAATAAGGGACAACCTTGTTATTGGGGTCCCTTTCCTTTAGCTCATCCTTATGAAAGAAGAAGGCATCCCTATGTCTAGACATGATGTCAAATTATTTCCAGTCTCAGATTAAAGTTCTCCCAATCAAGAATGGGAAAGGATGTAGAATGCACTTCTTCTTTTCCCTAAAAACATTATCAATTCCTTATAAGATTTAGTGCGCAATTTTTTACTCAACCAACTTAAGGGGAACATAGATAGGCAACATAAATGGTTGGGTCATGATCCCTTCTATTATAATAATGGTGTAATTTAGATAGTACTAAATATCTCCCATGAGTTCAACATACTTCTTGACAAGAGGGTGAATTCTAGGCATGGGGTTACCTATGATATTATTGACCAAATTAGGGTATATACAATCACAAATGAACTACATATGAACTCTATACTTGAAGATGTGAAACTTTTCATAGTGATGGTAAATGGTATTTTTGTTGTTAGAGGACCAATTCTTGACACCAATATTATGAGTGGATGTCGTTAATGGGTCCAATAGATAAGTCATCATGGTGAATTGTTGGATTGTCCTTTTCTTAATGCCATAAAATTATCTCCCCAAGTGGATGCTAATCAACTCTCTAATAGGTGGAGTTAGCTTCTCTTCCACCATGAAATATATGTAAGAAACCCATTTAGGGTTGACATAAGCTATATTGGCTATCCCTAAATCTCTACATAATAGGGTAATAATGATGATAATTCCTTTTCTAAATTGAATGACAAGGATTTTACCATCAAGGTTCTTGGCTACATGAGTTCCTTGGATTAACCATGGTCTCAAGATAACATGTAGATTATGTTGGGTAGTCCATTATTTGATAGAGGGGAGGTCTATGTGAGCTCTAGGGAGCTTTTAGTAGCCTTAAGAATCTATTGGGTCAATATACACAATTATATTTGACCCTCTTTTGATTATCTAGTCAATGTCTATTCTACAATCAATAAATAGGGATGGAAGGATGTCAATGCAATGGAATACCTTGGGTTTAGTAGTATCTTGATGAAGACCTATCATTTGGATTGCAACCGGGTCCTCAAAAATTCTATTGGTAACTTCCACCATTTATTTACTAGATGATAGAGGTTGTGACTCCTCAATTATGAAGAAAATCTCAAACCAATTCTTGATGCCATTGGCCAATGCTCTTGTATCTAATTTAGTATCTCTAAATCACCTCCCTTCATGGTCTATAGACATATACCTATCTATCTCTTCTTTCCAATATTATTTTTCCACTACCATGATATCAATTACCTTGGAATATGACTAGTCTTGATGCTTAGGATGACACTTTAAGCTTGCTTAATGTAGTTATGTCCTTAATAATCATGTTTTGATGCTTTAAGTCAAGGTTTAGGGATTTAAGTTGGTCTAGTAGTGTTTTTGATTATTTAATGGTGAAGGTGACATATTTCATAAATGTATTCATACCTCAGATCTTATGGATGACACCACTTATGAAAATCCTATCTTTTTGGGAACACAAAATCTTAGGATTACCATTTATTGCTTACATATCATTTACATGGACCTCCTTAAGCTTGTTACTATGGTACTCCCATGGGAATCCCTTTAAAAATTATCCATTAGATTTTAAATAAATCCTTTTATTTTTCTCCATTGGATTATGATTTTAAGATGAATCTGAGCCTTTGATTAAGATCCTAGAGGTCCTTTCTAATTGGTCACTCAAATCTTGTATGACCTAGTTATGCTAAATGGCACATTATAAATTCCTTGGGTAATGACTCGGTATGGTTCATCTATGTGTTGAGGTATCAGGCTTTGGGGTCCTTAGTTGTAAATTCCACCTTCACTTTGTGCCATTGGATTAAGATCAATGATAGAGTGAGAACCATCGATCATAATATGTGAGGTTGAAGTGGATTGGTTGAGAGGTTGGCTACGTTTCAATTTGATAGTATCACTAATGTCAAATATGTTCTCATGAACATCAAATGATAGGAAGGTGAATATCAAATTTAAACTCATGAGGTTCCTTTGGTCGAATGATAATCTGCCACACATCATGTTTTTGGTGCTCTCAGGACTTCAGGGTTAATGCAGTCCATTGGATTAAGATAGGTGATGAACAAAAACTATTGATCATGATTTAAGAGGTCCTCTCTGATTTTCCTAGCTTTGAAGACTCTTTAATCACATGTTGTTAGATCAAACTCACTAGGTGATTGTGGATACTTAGATATTGTAAGATTCATAAACATTAAGTTAGTCTGTCATTCACATAGGCTTAAGCTGAGGGTTTAACATTAAATAGAACACTATGATTTAAGTTTTAATGTAATAAGACTAAGGTTTAAACGTTTGGAAGGTCCCCTTTTGGAATAAGGATAACATTTTGGATGAGGTTTATTTTGAACACCTTGTTATCATCAAATATGTCCTCATGAACATTAAATGATCAGAGTGAGGTCATCAAAATAAATGTCATAAAATATTGTATATTAAGTAGGGTTTAGTATGTAGTTCATCCTAGGATGATCTCACAACATTGGATTTAGGATTTATGGGAGTGAGGACTATTAAATTTGCATCCCAGTTAAAACATCAAATTAGAGAACAATACATCTAGTGATTCATATTAAGATTTAGGATCCTCGAGGAATCATCTATGTTGAACAAACACCAAGACATTTCAGGATTAAAACTTAGGCTAAATGTTGATAAGGTCTAAGTTTTGGAAGAAAAAAGGCTTGTGGACATAACAATTAATGAATTTAGGAGGGATTTAAAATGGGGAAGGAATATAAAAAGGGATTTAAGTATAATTTTTTTGTCATGTTTTGGGCATGTTTAAAAACATAACCAAGCATTAATGTAAATTTAAACTTAAGAGTCTTTTTAAAAGGACCAATTCTTACTAAATTTTCTCCCATGAAAATTTGAATTTTAACCCTTAGGGTTTTTGTTTAGGAACCTTGCCTTCCTCCATGAAACCTGTACTTAGCCATCTAAGGATAATCATTAGTAGGGTTAGCTCATAAATAATAATTAATCATGAAAGTACCTATCCATTTTTAGGTGGATGATCTTCAAATTCTAAAAGAATAACCTCATGAAATCCAGACCAGGATACAAATGTTTTGAAACATTTACAAGGGTCCTTATTTTGCAAATTAGAAGAAAAATGGGGTATGTTGGTCCCAACAACACATCCTTTGACAACTTATTTTTATAAAACATTCCATGCTTGACATAACCATCACTTAAGGTGATGTAACCACCATCAATTAAACCACCACTTATATTTCAGAACCATTGCAACTATTTTTAAAATGTCCATGGCAGTTTAATTTTAACAAGGTGGTTATATTTTAAATGTGAGGAGATTTTATTACTCTATGTGGTTTTTATGTCATGAAAGCCAACAATTATGTAACCTATCCTAAAAAAAGGGACTATTTTATCACCTTTTTCACATCTTCCAAATTTAACTCCTAAAATTGACCATTTCACATATTTTTCAATCTTATTGTTACTTTTTTGTTTTTTTTTTACCTTGATATGAACTCCATGTTATCTCAAATCACTCCTCTTTAGTTTTACTATTTTTAAACTCTTCATAAGTTTCACTTCTAGTTCAACTTAGTTAAACTCCTTCATGGAACCTCCATTTTTCTTTTACAAGTAAGCCTATTTTGGATTTTTTTTGATGTAAAAATTTGTATTAGAGATTAAAAAGTTTTGAATCTTTTATAGCCACAACCCACTACAATTTCTTGTAATATCTTCTTTAATCACTTTCATGTTTGACTATAGAGTTATAGATAAGGAGTCATTGATTTTCAACTAGCTTTTACACATAATTATCTTAATCAACCACAATCATTTGTTCTTTTTTTGGATTTGTGTTTTGATAATCTTTCCTCTTGTTTTATTTTAATTTAATCATATTCCTTGCTTAGATATTTCTGACAATAAATTTACTTGAGTGGAGGAGCTAGCACACTAATGACCAAAACTGCATATTATGCATGCTTTTCATAAGTATTTACGTTGATTATGTTGGGATTTATAGTTTATAATTATTTAATTTGTTCAATATATTAGATTAGATTATTCTCTTTATTTCATTGGTTTAAAAATTTATTTGGAAAAAGTAAGTTTTGATAGGAAAAATAATCCTTCTATCTCCTGTCTTTACACCAAAACATTAGCTAATTTCCTTTATTTACTATTCATTCAATAGATTATTTCATAGAATACAATATTACATCCAAAAACTAGGTAAATTTTAGATAATAAATAATTCATTTTCATCCATTACAATTATGAGTTTTAATTTTTGAAATAAGTTATTCTCACTCTCAAATAAACAACTAGTGAGCAACAAAACCCTAGAAAAACCTAGTTGTACAAGTGGTGTTATTATGCTTATAATTTTCATTGTTTAATTTTTTTAATAAATAATAGGGTTTAATAGGTCCCCTACCCATTAATTAATATCACCAAGAAATAAAAACAAATAATCTACAAGGGAATTATCTAAAAATATAATTATGTGATGTAAAAACAAGAAGGCATGGCCAATATACTGGCAAGCCTAAAAACAATAGCCAACAAAGAACCAAAAACCATTAAGACCATGATGGCCTCTATCTAAAATAACTTGAATAAATAAATATCAAACTCTAGAGATTCAAGTACACCTATCCATTAGTGGGAAAATAATCTAACGTATTATCCAACTTCCCCTTTTTTCCTTTTTTTCTATTTTACCTCCTACCACTTTCTTGCTCAGAATTCACCAAAAACATTTGAGATTATGGTTTTGAAAGAGGAGATATTTATTTATCTAATTTTCAATTTTTTTATTCATTTCCTATTTTAACTCCTACCAAATTTTCCAAGTGAGAATTCTTACATTTTGCCAATTTTTTTGAAATAAGCTGAAGCTCAAGATCATAATATACACATTCTTCTCCCTTCATTTCATCATCTTTAGAGTTTTACTAATTATCTATATCCTAAAAGATATCTTCAACCACTAATTCTAGATTTGGGGTACTCCATCTACTAGCATTTACTTTCACCCCTTTTTTATTTGAATCATAAGGATGCCCCTAAGGAAAAGAGGCATGAAGATGCCCATTTTATTTACAATAATGACACCTAAATACAATGTTTTCATAATCTAAAATTTGAATATGTTGATAATTACCAAATTTTAAGACAATTTTATCTGGTAATCATTTACTCAGATCAATTTCTCCACATATTCAAGCATAGGTGCATAACCCTAAAACTAATATGTCTCTATCATTCTTACTAAATTTACCTAATGCATTTATAATCTCTTTTGAAGCATGCTAAAAATGAACAGGCAATTTTTAGACCCATACCTAGATAGGCATCTTTCAAACTGAGAGAGTTTTAGGGTCAAATTCCAAGATCTAGGGGTAACGAACAATCTTGAATTTCCCTAAAACTAGGGTCCCTTAGCTATAATTTTCTAAAAATCTTCCTTATCAATAATTTTTTTTTAAAAAAACCTTTAGAACACAAGATATCTCTCACTGGGTTATCCAAGATTCATAAATCTAATGATACAATGCTTCCATTAGAGGCCATATGCCATTAAATTAATACATTATTGCCCTTTCTGAAATATTATGAAAATACTCAAAAGTTTCACTTTCTAAAATATCCACTTATGTTACTTCCATTGTTTACTCCATAATATATGATTGGGAAGGAGGAGCAAATTGCTTGAAATTTGACTTGGATGTCACATTCCTTACTGCATACTTAAGCAATATCAGCTTAGAATAAGATGAAATATTGGTCCTTTTTTTACCACCCTTAAATCTAGAGACAAACTGAATGCATGAATTCTTGCCAATATATTATTTTTCCAAGGAGTCCCAATCTTGTAAAACTTTCCCCTGATAAACTAGAAATTGCATATCAGATGGCAAACCAAAATACCTATCTATAGACTATTTTAACATCACCACCATATTATGAATCTACCTAAAGGAATCTGGTTCTCCTTATCAGTGATTTGATCATTATTTTCAATCCTATCTCCTTTTTCCCCAAATTGGCATCCTAGTAAAAGAAACTACTTAGGGATTATTGATCCACCACTACATACCCCACTCTATCATGTTTCACATCCACTAAATTTGTCTTCACATGATCAAATTTTAGAAAAAATAAGTCATATCCATCCACCTACTTTAAATAGTCTCCTTCTATAGGTAAAAATGCCTCAAGTACCATGCCATGCATGGAAAATAACTATCCATATGAAAACCTAGTTATGCCCATAATCACATTGATTAAATTCGATCAAAACATTGATTTTCATAATTTATAGTAATTAGGTTTTTTTATTCATTTAATTATAAGAATCATAATCTAAATCATGCATTTATATTTCAAATATTTTTTTCATATCTAGGTGAAACACTTAGAAGGGGTTGAAAACTTGTTTTTAGCTTATTTATGTGAAAGGAAACCCCAGTAACATCATAGCATTATTATTTTGGATATTCTAAGTTTTAATCAATCATTTTATTGTTAATAAATACATAGTTTTCATAGTATATACATTCACATATTAATTAAAAATCATAAAAAAACAACCTAATATAACTTGCATCTAGAAAAAATAAAAAAAATCAACATTTGCATAGTTAGAGTAGATCTCTCTTGCTTTGCATGCATTGAAAAGTAGTTGGAAAATTAAAAAAAAAAAAGTTTCCTTTCATTTAATTTTAGTTTTATTAATAATATTAAATTTAAATTATTTTATTTTAGTAAAGTAATTCATTTCTATTTCTATCAAATATTCACAAAACATCAATAAATAAAAACATTGCCAAAATCCTTGTCGATTCAAGAATAAGCATTATAACACCTTGTTTTCAATAACACAAGTAATTCAAAAATAAATTTTAAATAAAGATAATACATTTACACCTTACCTTGTCTCTATTATATGACACTTTCATAAGTTCCATACCTTCATAAAGTAGGGCTTTTCCCTAGAGTTAGATCCAAAATTCTTAGCACCAACGTCTAGTCTAATATCAATATCGAGCTTAGGAGAGAAGTTTTCCATTCCACACCAATCCCCCATATCATATTATTTTCCATAAATTATTTATAATAGAAGTAAAAATTCCTTTATCCTCTAATTTTCATTAGCCCTAGAACAAAGGCCATCAATACAATGTGATCCAATCCTAGAGCTTCACCTTCACCACTTTTCTCTTCTTCGAGTTTAGCTTTATCTTATATCATTCACATCCATGTATGATATTTATAAGGAATAGTAAATATGATATAATTTATCTCATTTCTTGATTGATTTAACCCAACCATATTCATTTCATTGGTCCTAAAATTGATCAAGAGTTTTGTCTCGTTGTTATCTTAGACATTGATGGACCTTAGTATTCTTTTTATTCACAACTATATCCTCTTAACGATAAATGAGATGACATATACATATTTTGGTTCCTTAATAATGACCCATTTCCATTTCTTATTCCCAATCCCATTACACCAAAAAACTAGCCCAATCCATAGTTACACCCATTGCCCATCCTTTGTGGTACCTGCCTCAGCCTAACCTCAAGCAGTCAAGTGCACAATTTAGTGTGTGATATTACTTTGTACACAAATTGGTGAACCCAAAAAGAAGGAATTATATCTTTCATGTTTTTATTTATTATCCTTATTCTTTTTCCCTTCTCTATTTCCCCTCCTCATTCGATTTATTCTTCCAAGTATCCATATACCCATAAAATATGTTTAGACATGATATATGTGGATCTCTTGGTCTAGTGGGATATATAAGAAGATAAATCAACTCAAGTGATCCTTCATTGGTGAGTTGTAAAAAACCTAACTTTAACACAAATTTGGACTACCAATTATATGATTAATTTTGTCCTAACACTCAAACTAGGTGTGTGGTCTATATTCAGGAGATACAAAATGTATTTGAAACTTCTAGCAATCATCACAACTCTACTACTATGAATCTCATTGAAGGAGTGTAACCACTGCTCACATGTTTAGTAAACCATTGATTATCATATATAACCAATATGTATAAATATACATAAAATATGGTTGATATTTATGAAGGATCTATTATTTGGAAGATGAGGTTAATAAATACAAGTGGATACGCATTCCTCTAGCGAAAATAAAAATTTCCCTTACCCACAAATGTAAACCCTAACCAATACCCTTGACACCCCCACTCCAAATAAATCTCATAAAAATTATAAATATCATCCCTCTACCCCTATCATGTGGGAGGTTCTTAGGCCTAGTACTACTAATGGCCCGAATGGACTCATCAACACCATCGTAGGTCACATTCACTATTTAGAGAATAACCAACTATCTATAAATCAAATAATGAATAAATATCCTTCTAATCAAGTCCATTCCTAATCAATTCCCATCTAAATAAAAAATTATCAACCACCATAAAAATAATCTTACATGCTTCCACCACAATAAAAATATATGCCCCCACCAATTTATGCTTTTAACTAACCCCTTGGAGACATCCTTACTCATGGATTACCTAAAATAGATGATTACATAATTCTTCCATCCTACCATGTTACTATCCAAACCCAAATTAGATTTGTATACACTTATGTTCCACCCTTAAAAAACAATGTGGTGACCAAATATCCACCACTCTTTGCCCCTCTAAATCATGTGCCTCACATATACACTCTTATTTCATAGATGGATTATTCTCCACCTTACCTCACCCAAGGATATATTCAAAACACATATGTCCCTCCTAAAAAAACCACAAATACTTCTACAATTAAAAATTCACTTCAATATTTCCATATTTTTTTCAAATATACTCAACTAGATAACTCTTTTTTTGTCTTATTCCACTATGGCTTATCAAACTTCTTCCATTTCTTATAGTGGTTATCTAATTAACCCCTATTCAATCTAACCTTTTCAATCCAATCGTATAATGTCAAAAACTAAATTTATCAACATGGGGACCTATGATGAGTATCTTGAGGAGTACCACAATCCTAACATATGATTATTTCTTCTCCTAGGTCACCTACCAAATATTACCAAGTTTAAAGGAGAAGGAGATGCCAATGCATATGTCAAGGCTTATGTTATGGCTTTCAAGGATATCCTACCTTGGGATGGGTTTGTTGAAATAATAATCCCTAAAACCATATATGTAATCACTCTTGATATTATTAAAACATCCTTGAGGGTTCTATTTATTCCTTCAGATAATTAATTTCCAAATTTATCAAGGCCTTCTACATGAAAAATCTTATGAAGACTAGAATTTGAGAATTCCTTCATATAGAAGAACACAAAGAATCAAATAACCATTTCATCATAAGATGTGATGAAGGAGAATATTAATGAGTATCAATATGGTTTTCATGTTCCTAGTTGAGTCCTAGGTGGTCTAGTTATACTAGATAGTTTTCCTTCCAAACCTATGGTGTTTAAATTTTCAAATTTGCTAATATTCCTATTAAGCTTTTAATAAGGCCTAAACATGTAAAAAGGATAATATTTTATAGGATTTCATCCAAAATTACTTCAAATATCATATTTCAGGTGATCTTAGGTTTTTTGGACGTGATCTAGATGGGTAGAGTCTTATTTGTTTGGAAAAGGTTGTTAACTCCATTTCTGGAGTTTGTTACATGAGTCTAGAATAATAATTAGTGTCTAAGTTTAGGTTTTGTATATTGAATTGTGTGATTAATTTGAAAAAAGAGGATTTAATATGAGTTTTTGGACATGTAATTAAAATATATAACATTGAAGGACATTTTGATGAATTTTATTAATGCTTCTCTATAGACTATGTATCCATACTAGGCAAGGCAACAAGCTCAAACTTGAAAGTCAATATCTAGAGGGTTATTATCATTACTGTAAGTGAACAGACCTTTAGTGGAGGTAAAAAAGATCTTAGTGATTTTTTTTAGGTCTTGACCATTTAAGGTTTCCCTATAGCTTATTTTGTTCACAAACTAGGCCCTAACTAGGGCTTCCTAGTTCTCTAAATTTGTATAGTGAAAATTCTTGATTCTTTGAAATCCTTGATTTATCCATGTATGTATCCATTGATAAAAGTTTAAAAATCCTAAATCAATGGTTAATACTATATTCCAAAGCTTGACCTTGTCTTAGCCCTTGTGGGCCTAACAAGACTGAGATAGAGGGTTTTGATCATGGTTTAGGGTGAGAAATTGCTAATTTTTAGTTTTAATAGTCTTATTATGTCATTTTACATATATTTTATGAGTCTTAAGTCTTTGTTCCATGATTTTATACATACACCCTCCTAAATAGGGCTCTTAGAGGTGTAATTAGGCCTAACACAGTGCATGATAGGACTAGTCCATACAAATAAACCCCATGAGTATTTGAGATATGTTATGTAAGAACTTAATGGATATCTAGATATTATTCAAGTTATATTTTATGATGATTCTAAGAGAAGTTATTTTGGAAAAATAGGCTATATAAGGCTACAAGCCCATGAAACCATGTATAAATATAAGGTCTTATGACTTGGGGTGTGGGTTTTAATCATTCAAAGGTGAATATATAGTTTTAAATAGTTTAGGTAGATTGAGTTTAAGGTCTCTATATTATTACTTAGATCATATGAGTCTTTCTATATAGTTTCATGTTAAGACCCAAGACTAAGTGATAATGTATTGCCTAAATAATTTCTTGTCATTAACCTTGTAAGTTCTTAAGTAAATTAAGGAGAAGTGAAGGTGTATTTATATGGTCTAAGAGTCACACCAATTTTGGTATCAAAGATAAATATCCAATATCTAAAAGCTGAGAGAATGAATTAAAAAGAAGGAAAAGGATGTGATTAGTGAAAATAAGATATTCAAGGTGTAAAAGAATCTGTCAATGCATGCAAAGATTGCATGAATAAGAAAAGAGGAATATTTAATGAAGTGTCATTAGATTCAAGAAAATCAGGGGTTCCAACTAGAAAAAAGGATATCATGTCAATAAAGTTGGTTGAGATGCCACTAAATCTTTCAAAAGTGAAGAAGCCATTAGGAGAAGGACATTAGCAGAGCATCTTGAGGTAAATAATGAGAATATTAGATAAATTAGTCAATAGACCAAGCAAGGAGAAATAAGCTTGGGTGAGACAAGAGAAAGGAGAAGCTATAGATCCAAGGTGGAATAGACTTGAAGGAGAGAAATAGAAACCATGGAAGGATAAAGAGTAATATGGACACAAGTGTTGGCTATAATACAAGCAATGAGAGAGATGAGAGTGGAAGAGGAAAAGAAAAAGAGAGAGAGAAAGCAAGAGAGATTGTTGACATCAAGAGGAAAATTAGACTCCTTGAGAAGAAGATGGAAGTAGTAGGAGAAGAGTATGATGACAGTGAAGAAGAGCTAACTAATGAAGAAAAAGTTAATTACAGACATGAGATGTTAAGACTATAAGAAGAGATAAGTGAAGCCTCTAAAGGGATTTGAAAAGAAGAAATAGAGGATTATTGTGAAGACCTCATGGATGGTGATGATGAGTGGTCTAGTGAATATGAGAAATAATGGAGTGAAGAAGAGGATGAGATAATTAATGATGCAGAGATGAATTCAGGTCATGATTGTGCTCTAGGAATTTGACTCAAGAGAAGATGGTTAGTATGGTGTTAGTTCCAAGATGAAAACAAAATGAAATAAACACACTAATAGTATAACAGCTCTTGGCCTAAACACTAGGGATAGATTAGTTAACAATTATGAATGAAACACAAAACTAAAATACAAAAGAAAACTTTCTTTTACCTCCCTTAGATGCTCCAAAATGCTTGTTGTAGTGTCTTGCTTAGCTTGTGCTCATGAAGTCTTCATCAAAGGAGGATTAGTTATCTCCTCTTCTCCTTGGCACCTTTGGCTTGTGGATTGGAATCAATTTAGAATTTTAACACTAGTTTTTTGAAGCATTTCAAACTAATTTGGCATTATAATTTTGCACTATAATAAATTAGAAATGATGTTCATGGCCTCTATATTTATAGATTTTTGGATTTGATCAGAATCAACCTGAACCATCCATCTTAAGATTAAGATCTGTTATTGAGGATTAATTCAATTTTTGGAATTAAGTTTTTAATTATCCTCATCATGGAATTATAAAATGGGGCAATTAAGAGGCATGGAGGGTATCATGGAAGGCATTGATGAGGCATGGAGGGCATGAATCCTGATATTTGTGGCATTTATGGTCTATGGATGTCTTCCCAAGAAATGAGGTCACCTAATGATGTATATATTTAGTATTCATTTATAAAATCAAGTATTCCAAAAGTTTCCATGGAATTATTAATTAGGCCTTGATTTGGTTTAATTAACTCTTAAGCTTGTTTAAGCACTTTGTGCACAAATTACTTAGATTGATCAAACTACCTTGTTATTAGTCCAAAATTTGACGAGATTGGAATTAGAAGGTGATGTCAAATGTGTTGGAATCATATTCCTAGTTAGGATTTTTCCAATAACAAATAACAAAGGCATGTGTCTTGTGTAAAAGATTTGATAGGAAGGAGCAATCCAAAGCACCTAGATGCAAATTTGGCATTTTGACTTGAAATGAATTGAATAAAATTAGTTGGCCCATAAATAAATTACCCCATTTAGGGATACCCTAGCCAAAATTTTCACTTAAATATCTTATTTTCACATCATTTTGTGTGTTTTAGTGTTTTTAGGCCAAATTATGCATTTTGGGTGGAAATTGACCAAAAGCCTAGTTAGAAGTTATCAATGGCTAGATTTAGGTGTCTATAGTTTACCCCTATTTTGGAAGATGTTGTAAACCATAGGAAAAGCAATGTATTCTCAAATAATGAGAAATGGATTATGTGCCAAAAAAAAAAATGATGATTGAAGAACAAAGCTCCAAATATTTTTGGGAAGCCTATGATGATGCCCCCTAGAGGGAGTGGTCATCATATTTATTGATGGATAGTCCCCCAAAAAGAAACAAGATGAAAGGTGGAATTAATATATGGTTGAGATAAATCCAAATAAGAAAATTCTTGCATTTATTGATGTAAAAAGGATGCTAATTTTCCCAAAGGTGGTTATAATCAGGAATAAAAGTCAAAATAATGATTTGCCCATAGGCATTTATAATCATGAAGATGACTTGGATTGGATTAAAATTGATTATTATTCCCCAGTTAGGGCTGATTAACAAGCATAACCCAAAGATATAACCTATAATATAGATTAAAGATGAGTGGGCATAAAGTGATGAAAGAGATGGATAGAGGAATAAGATTGATCAATGTAAATGATTCAGTTATACCTAACTATGAGGAGATGCTCATCCTTATTATTAATTATAAAACTACAATGGTCATTGGGTTAATTTGATCAAGAGTGGGATGGAAGGATTTACCAAGGTGCCAAGGAGAAACTTCTATGGCTCCATTAATTGTAGACCTTCATGATTTTTTTTTACTGTAGTATGTGATGGTAGGTTTCATGATAGAACACCATGAAGACTTGGCCAAAATATACATAAAGACTGACTCTTGATATCTAATAACCACTTGAAAATAATTCACCAATGATAAAAACCATGATGACAATGTTGACATATGAATATGGATGGATTCAAGTGTAAGTGTGGGAAAAAAATCACCAAATGAACACACATAAACTACATCAAGGAAACAGTGTTAAAAGCAAACAAACAAGCAAGCAAATAAACAAACAAAGAAATTTAAAAAATAAACAAGCAACCTAAAATAAATAAGCAAATAGAAAGCCTCAAAATTAAACCAAAACATCCTAACAATGATCATGCCCTAGTAAGGCAGATCAAGGATAATTGACTAGGCTTAGACAAGATAAAGGCTCTTAGACTTTTAAATATTATGAATTTTTTTGGCATTTTTAGGTATCTTAACTCATTAGAGAATGACAAGATACCTGTTCACAAAATAGTGAGAGCATTTGGCTTAGGTTTCTCTCAAAATGGTGAGAGCATATGGGAAGGGGGACTAAGATGACCTAACATGAATTGAGCATGACCCACATAGTTTTGAAATGACCTCAAGTCATAGTAATTCCATCTACACAAAAAGGTAGGGAAGAAAACCAACTAGGTCCCAACAAGCTCTCAAATCTATAAAATAAACAATCAAATGAAACTAATAATGGTAACGTGATGTTGAAATGCATGGTAAACAAGTGTTGCCCCTAGTTTTCCCTTAGGTAGTTATAACAAGGACACAATGGTATAGGTCAATGATACTAATTTTCCTATAGGTGGTTATAATTAGTAGCAAGATTGGTGAAACACTAATTTGCCCATAGGCAATTATAATCAAGCTCACATAAATAAACTTGATAGGATGAAAAATGTCTTGCCAAATAAATTGTCACTCTACTCTCATAGACTGTCATTTTAAATATGGATTAGATTAATTATTGAAACTTGATTAGAATCCCCCCATGAAAAGGTGTGGGAAGAATCAAATGAACCAAGGTCAAAATAGGATTGGGTAGGATGACTAAAAATAGGCTTTAGTCTAGATAGGAATGGAATGATAGGATGATATAAAATGGTAAGAGGTTTTCCCCCCAAGTGACAAGGTAAATTTTTAGGATCTACAATAATGGGAAATGTATATGTAACAATGAAAATGGCATGGTTCATGTTTTTTTCTAGGTGTGGTTTTTGATTATATTGTTCCTACTGATAGGGAGATGCAAGTCCTAATCAACAAATGATACAAATAAAATACTTGATCATGTTAATTTATAGCCCACACCTCATCTAAATAGCTACTATGTAAAAAAAAGCCTATATATTTGGTTGTCAAGAATGTTGTTGTGATTTTATTTGGTCATTGATTCTAATTCCTTCAAATGTTGAGACAAGGTATCCTTGTAGCCTCTTAAAATAAAATTATGACCATGGATGGTAAATAAGGACAAATAATGGATGGTAGGCTTGATTATGAAATTGAATGTTAGGTGATAATGGAATGTGGAATACTAGAGAAATAAATGAAGATTAATACTTTCAATCACACGTAATGTTGTTGATGCCAGATTCAACATAATGTTGGTTATGGCAAGGCTGAAGAATTATTCTATTGATAGGACCACTAGATTTTTCTATTGTTTGATCTTGATATTAACTACCATCTGATTAGGTTATAGATTGGAAGCTATTTTGATTTGATCATTGATTTTGTCTTCATTAAATAGTGAAGAACTTTTGTGCTCAACTATTAGTGCCTCAATGAGGTTCTCACCAATGAAGTTATCTAGATTGCCTTGTAGCACCTCTAAAAAGGTTTCACTATGGAATGTTGACTATTAACTATGATTATCTTCTAACACTTTTAAAAAACTTTTACTATAAGATGTTGAGTTCTGACTTGGATTGTCCCCTAGTACCTATGAAAAGGTTTCAATAGGAGAGTATTCTTTTACTACATGAATGTTGTCTTGGCCTCTTTGCTCTTCTTCAACTACTATGTCACCATGGATGCAGTTTAAAAAGTGTGATTCTTTAGATCCCAATCAACACTTATGAGAGATGGAATGTTAATAATATGGCTATTTTGGTTTATGGTAATGGCTTGTAGAATGGTAATGGAATGGGGAGAGGCTACACAATCCTTGTAGGAGATACTAGGAGAACTTGTGTCAATGCTAGAGTATTCATCCTAAAAAATTATAGAAGGATCACAAATGTATTCAAATTGATTTAAAAGGCATGTGTAACCAATATTGTAACAACCATGAACATATACTTCTAAATTTGATTTTGACTCAATAAAATATACATCTGATGTTGAGACTGATTTTGATTTAGATTCAAATTTTGATGTTAAATTTGATTTTAGTCCAAGAATAGAACTTAACTCTAAATTTGATTATTCATCTAATGGGTACTCCATTACAATTATTTATTTTTGAATGTTTGGTTTCAGATAAGTAATAGCTTGTGATGGCATAATGGGCTCCACAAAAACTAGTTTGTTAAAGTGAGACTCCTCTAAGATGAGAAATAGGTCAAGAGACAACTCCTCAAAGACTAGCTTATCAATAGGAGGCTATTGAAAAATAAGCACATAGTTGAGGTAATGATCTTCCCAAAGGTGATTATAATCATTAAGAAGTGACTCAACAAAGATTGGCTTGTTAGAGTGAGACTCCTTAATAACTAGTATAGGATCAATAGGTGATTCATCACAAGTTGACTTATCATAAGTGATTGATTCAAATGAAACATCTTAGATTGGTTATTTTTTTTGGCCTTTGTTTTCAATGAATTGGAAAATACTAGTTTTGAACATAGATTTGTCTTTGAATGATTGAATGGGATTGGTACTAGATGAGGAATGACTTATGGTTGGATAATAGTAGGGCCTTGGGGATAATGATTGATCAAATGAGCCAATGGAAAAAGTATTGAGATGGTAACAATAGGGTGTTTTGGGTATTTATTGCTCACATAATCCAAAGGATTATGTCTAGGAATGATGAAAGGATGTTAAGGAGCTTGATTGCTCACATAAACCAAAGGACTAGGTCCTAGTAGAAAAATTGTATTCCTTGGATATTGTAGAGCTTGATATCTCATATCATACAAAAGAGGGTTAGGGGTAGCTAATGATTAGATAACAAAAGGACATCATGAATCTTGATTTCTTACACTAGCAAAAGCATCTAAGTCTTCCTCATAAACCATATCATCCCAGTTGTGAGTTAACTCACAAGCTAGTTCATGACTTTGTTCCGTATACTATTTTTTGTTTAAAGAGGGTATGGATTTGTATCCCAAACAATAGTATCTATAATTGGGTCTTCAAAGTCCTCTTCATAAGCCTCTTCATACCAATCAAGGTCTTGAGTTGGATTGTAAGTTGTTTTATGACTTTGTTCCCATGAATGATTAATATGAGGTGGATATAGATCTATCTCAAAAACCATATTAACATCATTGGGGTCTTGAAAAAAGTCATAAAGGTCATTTTGTGCAGCCATTCTATCATAAGTTAGATTGTAAGTGACTCCATCATAAGTGTAGTGAGACATATCTGTGTAAATGATGAAAGCTCTAAAAGTAAAAAGACTTTGAGTTCTACAAACTTTGAAAAACTATATCCAAAGGATAAATGGTTCAAGCTTGGCCTAACTTGGTCAAAGGGGTGGAGCTACATCTCCAAAATGGTTTAAAAATGGAGATATATCTCAAAAATGATTTTTGCTAATATTTGGCATAAAATAATCTAACATCAAATGTCTAATGTCAAATGTCATACACACAAAAGGTCAAGCATCTGAATAAAAAATTGCATTTCAAAGGTCTAGGTCAAAGTGTTCCAAACAAGGTCTAAACTAGGAAAGGGAAAATTTGAGTTGCTAGGTCTTTTGTCCAAATATGGAGTCAAAATCTAGGCTCAAACAAACATGCATGTGCTAGGATTTTTGGCCAAATGATGTCAAAATCTAGACTTGAAACAAAGGTTGATGTGATTTGATTTAACTAATGAGTTTGGAAACAACTTTGATATAGACCCAACACATGGAATCAAACATAAACATGATCAATTGGATAAAGCATAAGATAAAAGGCTCTTTGAAAAAGGCTTTGTTCTCCCAAATAAAGTCATAAACAATGATGATGATAGGCATTAAACAAATAAACCATCAATAGTTTTTAAATTTGGGCAATCGATTAAATAAAGTTATGCAACCCAAAAGATAAAAATCCATGTATTAGGCCTACGAATTGAGGCCTAAAAAGAAATCAATCAATGTTTAGATCCATACATAATGAGGTTAATTGAAAACTCAAAGTTGAAAACTAGGATTTGACTAAACAAGGTAGACAAGATTGGACAACATGGTGGCATAAGACAAAGGTCTAAATGGTATACACAAAATGGTTTTGATACAATCGTAAACAATTCTTAAAACAAATTGAGCTGCCTAATGGTGTAAGCATGCTCAAATGATGTGGTCAATGTTATGTTTCAAAGATGTTTTTAAAAAAAAAGGCTCAAAATGTTTTGACATGATTTGGGCAGTATAACACTACCCTTCCCCACTCAAATTAATTTTTTTGACATGGCTTATGAACAAAAAAACAAGTTTTAGTTTTAAAACATACCAAGAACAAATGACCAAAATACACTATGTATAATCATCCAAATCCTAGCAAGGTTTTGATCATTTTAGGGGAATTAATTACATAATGAATTTCACATCAAACAATGTAAAAGACAAGCACAAAAATTAGGTAACCATGGAATTGGCTAGTTGTAAAAAGTTCTAGTCCTTTTTATAACCACTACATCCTACTATTCACTTAGTGTAGTGTGATGTCCAAATATAGATATGTCCCATGTGTAACTCCAAAGGAGTCAGTGAAGTCAATGCCAGGAGATGAAAACATAGGTTAAAGATTCCATAAATAATTCATGGGAGGCAATGACATCCCACTCACAAGCCAAGTTTGCATGAAAATAAAATACTAATAGAAATACTTTAGGGTCATTTTCAAGGTCACCCAAACTTTGACAAGTTTTTAGGGATTACTTTAGATGACATTCTTTCTAAGCCTTAGACTAAGATACTTACAATAAGAATGGTGATTTTTATTCTAAGGGTTCCCTATAGGGGATAAATGGAAGAACATACATGCAACATTCCTCTTTTTACCAAACAAAATTTGATTAAACAACTATTGCAAACAAGAATTGACAAGTGTGTTCAATTTTAAACCCAAAATGAAAGATTTGGTGGTGTTCATTTGACCCCTTGGTCTTAGTTGCAAACTTTGAAAACATTCACAAAAACATATAAATTCTTTGTTAAACATAAAACAAAACTCATAATTGATTTTTAAGCATGCAAAAGGTGATACGAACATGTTTTGAGTAAATATTAAGCTTGGTCCTGCAGCAAAATTGTTAGCATGTCCTTAGCTTTGAAGATCTTTTTAGTTTGAAAAAATGAACTTTGAAAAGGTAGCTCTCATGTCCATGTTTTTAGAAAAACACAATGATCAAAATTGGTTATTACCATGAATGTAAGTTACTCTAGCTAACTAAGATCTAACTGATGTCAATTTTGCTGACTGACATCGATAAAGTCAAGTAACTAATGTCAGTATTTCTTGTCAATACTGGTTACTATGTAAAATTGTGGAAAACAAAAATTGAAAAATAAAGTTAGAAAATAAATTTATAAGATTCTTAAGGGATAAAATAAATATTTTAGAGTTGTAAAAGGATTTCCTTCAAGTGTGAGATGCATCTAGTCCCATCGGGCATGCTATTATGGCAATCTAGGAATTTGACTCAAGAGAGGATGGTTAGTATGGTGTTAATTCTAAAATGAAAACAAAATGAAATAAACACACTAATATCATAACATCTATTGGCCTAGACACTAGGGAGAGCTTAGTTAACAATCATGAATGAAACACACAACTAAAATGCAAAAGAAAACTTTCTTTTACCTCCCTTGGATGCTCCAAAATGCTTGTTTTAGTGGCTTACTCAGCTTGTACTCATGAAGTCTTCATCAAAGGAAGCTTGGATATCTCCTCTTCTCCTTGGCACCTTTGGCTTATGGCTTAGCCTAGCTTGAAATCAATTTGGCATTATAAAACTAGTTACTTAAAGCTTTTGGAACCAATTTGGCATTATAACTTTGCACTAGAATAACTTAGAATTTATGTTCACAACCTCTCTATTTATAGATTTTTGGATTTGATCAAAATCAACCTGAACCGTCCATCTCAAGATTGAGATGTGTGGTTGAGGATTAGATCAATTTTTGGAATTAAGTTTTTAATTATCCTCATCATGGAATTAGAAAAAGGGGAAATTAAGAGGCATGGACGGAATCATGGAAGGCATTGATGAGGCATGGAGGGCATGAATCATAATATTTGTGGCATTTATGGCCTAGGGATGTCTTCCCAAGAAATGAGGTCACCTGATGATTTAGATATTCAATATTCATTTCTAAAAACAAGTATTTAACAAGTTTCCATGGAATTATTAATTAGGCCTTGATTTGGTTTAATGAAATCTTAAGCATTTTAAAGCACCTTGTGCATAAATTACTCAAATTGATCAAAATACCTTGTTTATTGGTCCAAAATTTGAATGGATTAGAATTAGAAGGTGATGTCAGATGCATTAAAACCATATTCCCATTGTGGGTGTTTCCAACAAAAAATAACAAAAGCACATGTCTTGTGCAAAAGATTTGATAGGAAAGAGTAATCTAGAGCATCTAGGTACAAATTTGGCTCTTTGAATCGAAAGGAACTGATCAAAGTTAGCTGGCCCATAAATTAAATTACCCCATTTAGGGATACCCTAGCCAAAATTGGCACTCAAATATGTTATTTTCACATCATTTTATGTGTTTTAGTGTTTTTAGAACAAATTGTGCATTTTGGGTGGAAATTGACCAAAAGCTTGATTAGAGGTTATTGGTGGCTAGATTTAGGTGTCTACAATGATAAGTTGATGATGAATCAAGAAGAGTTGGTAAGTACACATGAGAAACTATGCCTCTTAGATGAAACAAATGGAGATTTTTGGAATGATGAGAAGATAGAGAGAAAAAGTGTACTTGAAGAACCTGACTTATTGTTTGAAAGAAGCCATGGAGATCATCTACAAGTAAGAGAAGCATTGTTGGAGTACACCCAAGGAAAAGTGGAAGACAATAACCTAAGGTATGATAGTAATCACTTTTATAATGTTGATATGATTGCTGAAAATAGAGTTCTTAAAATGAAGACTCAAGAAGATAAAATGTTAATCTATGATGGAGGTTAAGGTGTAGAGGATGACTTCACATTTGAGGTAGAAATAAGATTTTTTAATGCATGGATCAGTCTTCCAAATGATATTAAAGAAGCTTTAGATAAATAAGGCCTTCAAGAAGATAAAATGGAGGTATTTAAGATCACTATGGAGCATACAAAGGTACAAAACTCTATTTTGGCTTATGATTTTTTGAACCAAGAACATGTAAAATTTGCTAAAGTATATGAAGAGTGAATTCAAGAACATGAAGATGGAAAAGGAGTAGATGAATATTCAAGTTTAGATAAGTTTGTTGTTGTAGGAGTAAAAGTCACTAAGATAGCCAAACAAGTTGAGATTGAAGAACAAGAGGGGATGGGACCTTATGAAGGAGGTATACAAATTGAAAATGAAAGAAATAAAGTAGCTCATGTAAATAGCTTAGAATAAAATGAAGGAAACATGCACATATAGATGCATGAAGGAGAGATGGATGTTGGTTCTAAGAAGCCATATGAGTCTTTGAGAAGACTATAATAGAATGAGATAGTGCATGAAGATGTACAAAAATATCTAGTATAGAAAGCCAAGAGGAAGTTGACACCTAGTAAGATAGGTGAAGCACATATGCCATTGGGACATAAAGATAAATATGATTATTTGAGTGTAGGAGAAGATCAAATGGAGAAGCTTCCATGGGAGGAAAAAATCCAAGAAGGCATGCCATTATGGCTTAAGGAAGAGAACAAGTTGCAATAGAAAATAGTTAAACATTTTCAATGGTTTCGATCATTTTCTTCATGAATAATTATGTTAATGGTTGGTTACATGTAGTCATATGGAGTATTGAGCATGAGACCATGAAAAAGGTCTTGAGGAGAGAAGGATAATTCTATTTGAGTAGTCAGAAAAAGGAAGAACAACTAAGGAGGATAGTTGATCAAAGGTCTTATTATACTAGAAAAGACTATGTGGGTGATAATGAAGCACTTAAGCATTATGAGAGGTTATTAGATGGTGAAGTGTATAATAAAGAAATAAAATAAAGAGAGTTGTAGACAAAAGTAAAGAGAGTCAATGAAATGTGTAGTTTTCTCAAAGTAAAACCAATTTGCAAGCAAAAGGAGGTATACCTCAAGCAAGTAAAGAACAATCCATGAATGTCCAAGGAGGCGACCAAAATAAAACAATGGAAGATAAAAGAGTGTGGATCATGAATTCCAATGAAGGTGTAAGGAATAATTCCTCTATAAGAAGCCATTATGTAGATGTGAAAGGAGAAGACACATATCAAGGACATTTTCAATTTGAAGGACATCAATTAAGTGAGAAAGTGAGTAAATAACTTTAATAAGTTGAGTCAAGAAGCACGATGGGAAGCATGATCAAGAAAATAAATATTTGTACAGGTAAAGTAAATAATGAAGGCAAGGATGAAAATCATATAGATAAGGAGGTAGATAGATTGCTTCAAGAAGTCCAAAAGAAGTAAAAGAGATGGATTGAAAAGGCCAATGATTTTGTTAATGTGTTTATGTCATGTGTAGGTATGCTAGAGGAAAATAAGTTGTTTAAGCAAAGTGACAAGAACACCAAAATACATCAAATGAAGAATAAGAATTATTCCTTGATGGAAGAAAGAAAACAAGTGGTAGGGGAAGTTAACCATTCAGATATTTTGATTTACCGAATGATTAGACAACAAGGTAAATTAGGTGCTAGGAGAAATTTGATGTTTCAAACTAACATTTATCATGATATGTAGAGTGAGAATCATAAATTTGAATAGAAATGTTATGAATAATGGAGATTACAAGCTAACCTACCAAAATAAAGCTTTGAAAAGCATAATAAAAATGTCTTTCCATCAAGAGTGTTGCAAGAAGATCATCTTTATAGTAGGGAATTTGAGGAGAAGCAAATAGAAGTAACAAAGATGCTATAAATCCATGAAATAATAGAGGTAGAAAGTGAAATGCTCAAGAGCCATCATGTTGTAGGTGAATAATTTAAGAGTCCTAAAAGAAAATCCCTTGACAAACAAAAAAGGAATCTAGATGAGAAGAGAGAGAATATAGAAGTCCATCTAATCAATGGAAATAGTGGAAGCATTTTGGCTAGAGAAGAGTATCAAAATAATGTGCAATAATGTAAAGAGTACTTCCAAATAATATTAAGTATATTAAGGGTGCCAAAGATTTTGTTGATACAATCACATGATTTTTAGGTGTAGGTATAAAGTTAAAGGTAGCTCAAGTGTGGAATAATGAAGAGAAGGGGAGATTAGACAAAATAATGAATAAGAAGAAAATGAATAAAGGACACCTTCAATGTTTAACCAATTGGAGGGATGAACCAACTAGATATTTAGCATGGTTAACAACAAAGGACATACTATGCTAAGCATAATTGTTAGATGGCTGATGAAAAGTGATAACATGTGAAGAATGCTTCTTTTTTCTTCTTGGAAGAATGATGCAGGAGCATCCTCATGAGTATCAATATGATTTTCATGTTCCTAGTTGAGTCCTAGGTGGTCTAGGTATACTAAATAGTTTTCCCTCCAAAACTATGGTGTTTAAATTTTCAAAATTTTTAATAATCCTATTAAGCTTGTAATAAGGCCTAAACATGTAAAAAGTGTAATATTATATAGGATTGCATCCAAAATGACTTAAAATATCATATTTTAGGTGATCTTAGGTTGTTTGGACATGATCTAGGTGGGTAGAAGCTTATTTGTTTGGAAAAGGTTGTTAACTCCATTTTTGGAGTTTGTTGCATGAGTCTAGAATAAGGATTAGTGTATAAGTTGAGGTTTTTTCTATTGAGTTGTGTGATTCCTTAGACCCAATAGGATGTAATATTATGGTTTGGATGTGTAATTAAAATAGATAATGTTGATGAAATTTTTGATGAATTTTGTCAATGCTTCTCTATGGATTGTGTATGCATACCAAGCAGGACAACAAGCTCAAACTTTAAAATCAATATCTAAAGGGTTATTCTGATTATTTTAAGTTCTAATACCTTTATGGGAATTAAAAAAAATACCATTTAATTATTTTGGAGGTCTTTAACCCTTATGGTTTTCTTGTAGCTTCTTTTGTTTATAGACTAGATCCTAACTAGGGCTTCCTAGTTCTATAAATCCACATAGTGAAAATTCTTGATTATTTGAAATCCTAGATTTCTCCATGTATGCATACATTGATTAAAGTTTCAAATACTAACTCAATAGTTAAGACTATATTCTGAATCTTGACCTTATTTTAGCCCTTGTAGGCCTAACAAGATTGAGACAAAGGGTTTTGATCATGGTTTAGGGTGAGAAATTTATATGATTTAGTTTAAATAGTATTATTATGAAATTATAAACCTCTTTTATGAGAATTAAGTCTTATTTACACCCTATTAGCCATACACCCTCCTAAATAGGGCTCTTAGAATTAGGCATAACACAGTTCATGATAGGACTAGTCCATACAAAGAAACCCCAAGAGTATTTGAGATATGTTATGTAAGCCCTTAATGGGTATCCATATCTTATTAAATTTATATGCTATGATTATTAAAAGATAATTTATGTTGGAAAAATAGGCTAAATAGGGTTACAAGCCAATGAGCCCATGTACAAAGCCAAGAAGGTCTTATGACCTGGGGTGTGGGTTTTAATCATTGAAAGGTGTTTATATAGTTGTAAATATTTTAGGTAGATTGAGTTTAAGGTCTATGGATTAGTACTTAGATCATATGAATCTTTCTGTATAGTTTCATGTTAAGACCTAAGACTAAGTGCGTATGTATTGCCTAAAGAATATCTTGTCATGAACCTTGTAATTTCTTAAATTAGTCAAGGAGAAGTGAATGTGTCTTTAGATGGTCTAAGAGTCACACCAAGATGGTAGAAGGTTATATATTAGTTTTATATTTCACCTCACATGGATCAATAAGAACTATGTGACCTTTCCCTTCAGTCCCTTAATAAGGATTTGAGGTAGGATGTTCAAAAATTCCCTTACTAATCCTATGAATAATCTATTGAGAGTACCTTGAATATTGATCAAGTGGCCATTGATAGTGTCTAGTGAACTTATAGGATGAATAGACACATTATCACCCCAAACCAGAACAATGGGTGATTTCAAAATGTGAGCCCAAATAATACAAATAAACAAGGTCCCAAAGTATTTAATCAAAACAAGATTGTCACCACTAATGGTGTCACCGATTAGATCAAAAAGACAAAACCTATGACCAAAAATTAGTATCAAATAATGAACAATTCCAATGCTAATACAATTTCATTTTCTAGGAACCAAAATCCCCCAACTTTAATTTATGTAATTGACTTGGACTAACCACCATATGAAAACATGCAATATCAAAACCAAAATTAGAAGCAATATCAACCTATTGAGAAATTAACATAGTTAAATAACAAAACCTATTACCAAAGGAATAATCAACAAGGGTTAAATAAAAAGGGACAAAACTAGAGGCCTAGATAATACAATCCTAATATCTATTATCTCCTTTATAAAGTAATCAATCATGATACCCAAAATTGAATAGAGTGCAATAAGTTCATACAAAGGATCCCTAAGTATTAGAGGCAAATATTTATGGACATGTTCCTAGGGAATGTAGTTGTAAACCCTCAGTCCTTTCAAAATGGTCATGCCAGTCCCTAGATTAAGAATCTATAGATATACCAAAACCAATTTCATAAACACTAATCACATGTTGCCCAAAATTAAAAAAAATTAACCCACAAAACCAATAAAATCAACATAATCAACCTATGGTGGCATAAACTCATGATGCTCATGTTTCCACATCTATAACTTCTAATACTGATGTCACTTATTAGTTGGGATTCTAAGGTAAAACCAAAATGATAAGAGTTGTAGAGTTGGATGTTGAATAAGAAGTAAACATAATTACTTGCACTATAGAGTATTATCCTATGAATCGTAGTATCTCAAACATTATAGACACTATGTATATCCATAAATTTATGGGTAAATATTATTTGATCTCAAATCCCTCATTTCATTTCTTGACATACTCAAAAAATATCCTACTCATTGGTTGTACTTGCTTGATTCCCTTGGACTAGGGTATTTATCAAGTGTTAGCCCTCCTCCATAGGGTTAGATCAACCACATTGATTTGTATATGTTTCCACCTAGGTAGGATTCACGAGACATTGGATACTTCTTTAATTTTCATAGTTTCTCTCTTGATGTTGAGATGGAAAGGAATGTGGATACAACTTGGATATTACATGTTTGGATTTATAATAATTATGTGAAGAGAGTCATGGTTGATGATAGAGACATCATCAATATTGTCTCATTATTTTCTTGAAAATTCTTTGTTATGAGGAAATAAATAATTCCATAACCCGTAATATTGTATGAGGCTATAATAGCCTCAAATTTACTTCTATAGTAAGTATTGTGCTCCCAATAACTTTGAGCCCAAGATAGTGTTAACTAAATTTTATGTAATAGATAAGGATAGAAAACTATAACATCATCTTGGCAAGACCTTGGATGCAAAGGATGAAGGCCATTTCTTTAACCTTATTCCAAAAAAACTGATTCCTTCATTTAATAAAGGTTTTTATAGGCCATGGGGATACTAAAACCTTTGATATGTTACAATAAACCATGTATAAGAAAATCAAATTACACATTGATTACCATCTACCTAACAATGGAGTTAAAAAACCATGTCATTAGTCACAGTTAATGAACCCACAAATATGAAAGTGTTTATATTGAAGAAGTGGAGTGGAATATTTTAGGCTCTGTTGAAAGATAAGTTAGAATAAAAAGACATATTGACAACTAAAAACATCACCAATTTAGAGTTGATCATTTTACCTCTAGTTTCTACCATCTATGGCTAATCTTATCGATCTCTTTGAAAAGGACATGATGATTATCCTCTTTTTTAACCTACTAGGGTTAGTGACCTATAACTTCTATGAGTCTCAAAACTAGTAACCCAAAGAGGGGATAACTAATTTACCTAATCTCTACATGATATATATGCTATAGAATGAAGAGGTTTCTATTAATAATAATTTATCCTATTATTACCATTAGAATCACCATATTCTTGATCACTCAAAGATGAGTTGAAACTTGCATACCACTATGTACTTCCAAGCCTCTTCAAATAATGTTACTAGATCACACTTTGACAATAAATTATAAAATTTATAGAGTTTATGATCCATTGGGACTATTTCCCCTTGAAATTCAACCATTCTACTATGGCCTACACCTACTTGAAATTCATAACATATTATGAGTTTTCTAATATCCATTCATGGAATGCCTCCTTTTTGGGTTGTACCAATGTTTGAGAAACATATTTTTACTCTAACATTAGGTACTATATAAATAAACATTGTGATTCATGATTATCCATAAATTATTAAAGATAGATGGCCCTAGGGAGATACTTATAGAGTTATTACAAACTTTACCACATATAAAAATAAGATAAACAGTACTACCCATGTCTTATTAGCAACATTGTAAGATGCATAACTTTGTCTATACACATCCTATGCCAAAATGAGATCCTAACTATGGGAACGTACTCCCCACACAAAAAAAGATGTCATGGCCATGTTGGTATACTTCCCACACCAAAAATTAAGCCTAGTAAACAATATTTTAAGTTCCCATAAGTGCTTGCCTTCCTTCATCCAGACCATAAGAGTATACCTTTAAAATTTCCACAAGTTATTATGTTCACCCCATAAAAAGGGAAGGGCTTATTATTTTTTTGAGTCTCAAGAGTAGGAAGTTTAACAAGGGTTACCTCACATTATCTGTATATATGGTTAAGCTATCAAAAGACCAAGAATATTCAATAAATGACTATCCCTCTTCTACACATGATTAATGGGTCTTTTCTTATGATGGGACCTAGTGTTGCTTAGGTACTTGGGTAGGGTTTATTCTGATTTATCCTAAGGGGTGTGTCAGACCTTTAATTTTAAAGATCCAAGGTGACTCATAGTGGGTTTCCATCCAAGTTCTAAGGTCTATCAAAATAAATTCAAATGAATTCAGTTATGTAATACCATTTTACATGAAGTTTATAAGGGCATAGAATTCATATCTATAGAGACAATACCTAGGAAAATAAACCAACTTGTGAACTCTATAGTTTCCTTATTTTTAGGCTTAAACTCTCATCTCATTATATCAAGGTGTGATTTCATGATCTTGGTTAGGAAATAATGGCTTATATGTAAAATATCAAGTGATTAAGCCATTTACCATATTGGAAAAGACTTTAACACATTATTCCTTCATTTATCTTAAATGATGGGGACATTATAGATTCCATCTGAGCCTATGATGACCTCCCATATTTTCACCACAAGGGAGGATTCACTCTTTCTTGCTATGCCATGTACACCATCAAAAGTGAATATCATGACTCCTATTGTATGTTTGAAGATTATTTATCTTATGATGATCAATTTGATGTATTCAATGTTGACGATGGAAATGATGATGACCTTCCTCTCGTACTTGAATAATTAGAATAATTGAATACCTCCCTCATAAAGGATAGTATTGACATAAATATAATGACTAAAGTTGATTAATATAAATGGTTTCTCATAAAAATTTCCCAAGATTATGCCTTCTCCTAAATATATATGGTGGGAATTAATATTGAGGTTATAGTCCATAAACTTATTACCATGGATGATACATAGACAATTAAACAAAATCTCAAGCTTATCAAGAAAAAATTTATGTTAATGGTAAAAGAGGAAGTTATAAAACATTTGAAATTCATATTTATCAAGCTAGTGGACTATTCCAAGTGGATGTAAAATATCATCCCCATTATAAAAAATAAAAGTAAGATTAGGATATGTATATATTTCAAGATATCAATAAAGCATGCCCAAAATATGGATTGCATCTCTTATCCATTGACATAATTATTGATGGTATAACAAGATACACGTTTTTATCACTCATAGATGGATTCTCAAGATACAATTAGATCTATATATCTAATGAGGATTAGAGTAAGACCTCCTTTATTGTTCCATGCGGGACCTTTTATTATATCATTATTTCTTTTAATCTTAAAAATGTAGGGGAAACATATCAAAGGGACATGACTTGAATATTCCATAATCTTATTCATAACATAGTGGATTTCTATGTAGATTATCCTTTAGGTAAATTGAGGGAGTGAATTGACCTTATAGATGTGTTAAGAATCATATTATCATACTTAATCCAATATGGTACCACTCTTAACCTAGAAAAATGTGTGTTTGGAGTCATTGGGGGAAAAATACTAAGGTATATCATCTCCCAGATTGGGATTGTTATTGCACCTTATAAGATTTAAGTAATCCTATAAATATTTCATCGTGAAAATGAATCAAGCATCAAAAAATTCTTGGGTAAGTTAGGATCCATTCGATAATTCATTCATGATATTAACTACATCATTCATCCTATTAATAACCCAATCAAGAAGATAAGTGGATTAACTTGGACAAATAATTTTTAGGAGGCATTGGAATTAATAAATCACTTCCTAATTTCCCCCCCCCGCCATGCTCATGGTACTTAAGCTAGATAATCCCTTGATAATATACATTTTGGACAATTAAGGTGTCTCTCACTTGTATGTTGGCCCAAGAGGATGATACTAGTAAAGAACATGTCATTCACTTCACTAGATGTACCCTTGTCAATTATAATATTGAATACTCTTAAGTATAAAATGAATGCTTAGCTATAGTTTTTACAACCAAATAGTTATGGCATTATATGCTCAATCAGGGAGTAATAGTTATCATGAGGTCACAAGCCCTATATATATTTCTAACCCAACAAATCCTCTTTGGGAAGGTTGGGCCTTTTATCACACTCCTAAGTGAGTTTTAATTAAATTATGTCAACCAAAATTTCATTAAGGGACAAATAATTATTTATTGGTTGGTTGATTCCCCCTTTGAATTCAATGATCTCATTGATACTCACTTTTATAATGAATTAATTTGATACATAAATAAACTTGTTATTATCTCTTCTCCTTGGTACACATATATAACCAATCATCTAATTAATGATACTTATACCAAAGGTGAAAATTCATATTAGAAAATTCATATTTTCATTATCACAATCCAATTATGTTATCCTAGACATGGTTCTCTATCGTACGACTTTTCAAAGTATCCTAATTAGGTGTATTAACTAGTTTGAGTATGTAAGAGTCCTCTTTCATTGTCATAGAGGCATTTATGGAAGGGACTTAAATGGACATGAAACCAATCATAAAATACATAATATGGGTTATTTATGGTCCACTTTAAACCATGATGCCAACAAGTACATGTTTGAATGTGAGAAGTGTCAGCACTTTTCCCACAAGATACATATTGCCACTAGGAAATCGTATCCCATAGTCACTCGATGGCCCTTTTCTACATGGGTCCTAGATTTAGTAGGAAAGATCTCTCTTAATTCCTCATATGGTCATCACTTCATTATCATGACCATTGAGTATTTTATGAGGTTGATAGAAGCTATACCATTAACAACCATTACTAGCTCAATCATTATAAAATTCATTTTGAACCAAATCATTTGTTGATATAGAATACCCCAAGTCATTGTCACTAATAATGGATCTCCTTTGAAAAGCCCTTAGGTATGTGAGATATGTAAGAAATTTTCAATAACACACCATTTGGCCTCCTTGTATTACTCATAGACTAATGGTCAAGTAGAAGTTACTAACAAAACACTGAAGTCAATTTTGATCTAAATATTCAATGATTATATATGAGATTGGTATTTACAGATATATCTAGCATTTTGGCATTACATGATAACTATAAAAATACTAATAGGGGAACCCCATATTTTATTATATTTGTATCTAAAGATATTACAACCTTAGAGGTGTATATAACCAGCCTTTATGTTTCTCTTCAGGGTCTACACAATCATAAAAGATATAAAAATGCACAACTAGTTGATCTATATACTTTAGATGGACATCGTATCACTACTATAAACAACCATATTACCTAAAAATATCAAATGGGAAGAATGTTTTTTTTTAAAGTACATAAACACCCAATATATGTAGAGTACTTATCCTTATACTTGACAACTAAATTGATAAAAAGAAAGGATAAGGTCACAAATTCAGACCTAATTATCTAGGCCCTTAGTAGTGACCAAAGACTTAAAAAATGGAGCCTATCGATTATGCACTCTATAAGGAAAGAAGTTCCATGACTCTATGAAATCTTTTCACCTAAATTATTTTTTATCTATACTTCTTTCATGTCATGTTACCCTCATTGTATAGTGTTTTACATTGTTTATGTGGTTTCTTACATATCAAATGCTGTGTTTGGTGATTATTTATATTTCAATTGGCATCAGATGAAATTTTTAGAGTGAAACATATCATGTCATCCTATTCTAAAAATTCCCTATCATCCCATATAAAACATTTTCAAAATCAAAATTTACATTGGTTTTTACCTTAGTTCTTATGATCATATTACACCTATTTTCCCTACATATTCTTGTGTAATTTAGAAAATACAAGCCTACATCCTTGTATATAATATTATCCATGGAAAAATACAATTTTATGGTGCCTTATAAATCATAATATTAGATGCTAGGAAAAAGGAAATTTACTTGCATGTGTTGGTCTTCAGTGATGAGCCCATGCATCTTCTTAGTTACATGGGATAAGATTTAGGTTTAAAGGCCTTGAAAATAGAAAAGTAGACAATCTTATGAAAATCAAAAGCTTATGTAAATATAAAAATAAAAATTACATCTATTACCCTTTCATAATCTTTAGTGTTGAACCTTCACATCTTACTAGTTGCATGGGGTTGGCATTGGGGAGAAATTTCCTTAGTCACCTACATTTAGCCTTTGGTGATGAGACCATGTGTCTTCCTAGTAACATGAGAATAAGTGTAATAGTTATCAATAAAAGTAAAATCCAAATGTAGAAGCAATATTACATCATAAAGTGTCCAAATTTAAAAACATATTCAACAAACTTGTCCTCATGCCTATGCTTAAAAAGGTAGTTTTCCCCCATTTTCTAATTTTGTTAGGGCTAGTTATCTCTAGTTGAATCCAATAAAGTTATTATTTTTTAAGTCTAGAAATAAGTACATTTTCCTCTTTGATCATAAGGATTAGGTCATCTTTCTTGTTATTTCAAAATTTTGATTTGCAATTTTTTCTCTTTTTTCATCTCACATATGTCCCATACCCACTTTCATTCTCTTGTTGAAAATTGAATGTCATATGTTATGTAAAGAAGTCAACCAGATCATCCCTTGAAAAATAATTTTTATCACATTCACAGTTTCATATATGTCTATCGCATTACATCATTTGCATGAATTTTGTTCACATATATATAAGCTTTATCTATAACATATTATCAAAAACATAGAGATACATGGTATATCATCACACACCCAATCACTTAGAATGTATAAATTAAGAATAAAATAAGGAAATTAAAGCCTGTAACAAATAATGACAAATCATTGAAAGGTAAACCATAATATGTCTCTATATATCATAATATTTTCAAGTTTTTACAACATGAATCTCTAATAAAATCACCTCCATAGGAGGCCAATGTGTCTCAAATAATAAAAAAATTATAATAACAGTCCTAAGTCCTAGTCTACCTCCTATGGGAGGGCCCTAATGCCAAATAATGGTGAGGACTCTAGCTCCTAGGTTGCCTTTTACTAGTGTTTCCTTGTGAGGGTATGTCTCTTCCTACCTAGTAGCTTAAATATGCATGGCACCCTCTCCTACAAAGTACATCAATTAGAGCCTACAACCATGGCTATGCCATATTCAACATCACATCCAAGAAAACATTTTCTAACCTTGGATTAGTGATGAGAATGGAATCATGGTATGCTAGGGAAAAAAGTCAGTGTGCTTTCCAATCCTGATAGGTCTAAGATACACTAGTAGATGATCCCTTATCTAATTGGTACCTTCAAAAAATAGGTTGACTAGGGTGTCCCTGATTATATATCTCCATCCAATAGAGGTATGTACAATCAAAAATTAATAAAATTGATATTATATCTAGTCATATAAAATGTCAAAGTAGTAAATCAAACTAAGAAGTGAAATATGAATTAATAATCTCAAATACATAAAATAGTTTACGTAGGTCATCTTCATGCTCATCTAGATAAAATTCATAATCAACATCTTCTTCCTCATCCATGTTGAGATCCTCATCTATTTAAATATACTTTAGATCCTCACCATCCCCATTGTTGGCTACTACTATTATTGTTGTTGTGTAGGATATGGTTGTGTTGGGTCCTACTGTGGTGGTGGTAGGGCCTCCTACTATTTCCCTTAGTGCATATCCTCCTCCTCTTCCAACTACTTATGTGGCTCTTGGTTAGACCATTCAGTGATGTGCACCTCTTACACACGTGGGTATCAGGATACTCACCCCAATATCCCTACCTCTCCTCATGCATACTCTTATAAATAATAACTAATACCAAGAAATGTACCATGTAGATCATGCAAAACTATTGAGGTACCCTAATTTTTGGGCATAGCTCAATCTATATTAGTCTCTCATGTACCTTAGTGACTATTTTAAATAGCACAAGATAAATGACATCTCCATCCAACTTTAAAACCATACTCTGATAGGGCATGACTATCAAACCTGATACTATTAAATTATAAATAAACCAAGGTAAGGAATGAAATGGTGCCACATCTATCCATCATGAAGCTCTGATGGCTACATCATCCCTAAAGGCTAGTCTCCTTTGGTAGGGGATCATCCTTTCATACACCCAACTCATGAGGAGCATAGGGTGACTGATGGAAAGTTATCCCAATCGAGACACATAGTATAAATATTTATAAGTACAAGACAATATCTCCTACCTCTATAAAGATTTGGATCCTCTCTCCTCAATCTAATGAATAATTATGGACTAGTTATAAATCATCTTATTAGTACCATTGTCTCCCACTAATTAGGATACAAGGATGCCAATGATCACTTTTCATATATTAGATAGAGTTGAGCCATTAATATCAAAATGTCTCACCCCACACTTTGTACCCAATTTATATGTGTCAACATCCCCAAAGTGGGCAACCCAATCCTTGGCCTTAATCCTATTATTGGCCTCCTAGAGGGTCATCGACTAACATGTTATCGATAATCTAGTGATCTTGTAAAGATCTATGAGAGTGATGGCCCACTCTAATGGGGGATGACGGAATAAAAATGTGTTTTGGTAAAGGTACCAATATGTGAGTAGGTCACATATTATCTTTCTTGAGGTGGGGATGATCACCACCTATGCCACACATTAAATGCTAGCTCAATCTAGGATGGGTATTGCATATGCCATCAAAAGTGTCATCACTTGGGGAAGCCACTCTCAATCTCAAGCTATACTCTAATGGATGTAGACCTCTTGCAACAAGTGAAGATCCAAAGTTAGCTTAAAACAACATTTTTTCCTTTCAAAAATTTAAAATTTCCCCTATGGTTCCCGAGGGATGGAACTACCCCTCTTTACAAGTGGAGGTTAAACAACCACCATATGTGGTTATGTAACCTCCCTAGGAAATTATGAAACCATTGTCTAAGGGTGGTTGTATAACCACCCTCTGTATCAAATATAATAGTTACATAATTATTACTATAGTTTTATAACCATCAGTCTATAGAGACCAATGGTTTTGTTCTTTAGTGGTTATTCTGTTAACTACACGCGTCTCCTTGAATCCCACCCCCAAAAAAAGAGCCATAAAATTCACCTAAAATATTCATGTTTTGTCATTATTCTAACCCACCTAGTCTGTCAAACCCATAAAATCAATAAAAATCATTTTTTAGTAGATCTGTATCTATTTTTGAGTAAAAATTTAAAATTAAGATAGAAACACAAAAGCAATCAAAACCTACATGTCTCTGACTAGTTTCACCTCCATTTGGGAGATTCACCATCCTTGTCATGTGATCTAATAGTTGGATGCTCATTTTCTCGAATTTATCATAAGTATCCCAAAGCTCATAAATCTCCTAAATCAACTGGCATAAATGTATTTATTTTTGGCCAATTTTTAAATATATTGGGCCCTTAACTTTTTTAGTTTGAAAAATAGATAATTTTGAACATATTTTTTGTTTATAAATCATGTCATTTCTATATTTTATAATTTATGTTTCAAATTTGATGTTTTAACATGATTTCAATTTTTTTTAACATTTCTTATGGTTTTATAGGTGCACAACCACTTGGACTTGGATTTTATCCCATACTGAGATGATTCAGGTAGTATGATCTTCCCTACATGTATGGTACATACTCTTGTCTTTGATTTTATTAATCCACTTATTTATAATTTTTTATTATATTGTATGTGATCCCCTTATTTTATTTGTAGGTTATATGGAGTCTCAACTGGCTTCATTGCACCACTTGGGTAATTCTAATATGTATTTCTAACCTCCAATTTCTATTATACACACCACTACTTGCGACCATAATATCATCAACTCATAACAAGGCCACTTCCCAAGGGACCAATATGTATGCACCTAAAAATTACATGGTGTGATATGTATGGTACAATATCTTATGATGATGTTGTGATATCCTAATCACACTCAAAGTAGGAGTCTCTCTAACAACCTAGTCTTATTTCCATCCTATTCATTTATTGAATTTCTATAGCATTTTTTTTTTGTCTTTTTAAACCTCTAAAAACTCAATATTTTAAAACTTTCCATGTGTGATATAATCATTTCTTAAGGTGACATAATTACCATCCTCAATTATAGAACCATAGCCTATATTTCAAAACCATCAAGGTAATTTCATAAACCACTATGGTGATTTTGTCTTAATAGGGTGGTTTTTTTATAATTTGAGTAATAGCTATAACTTTGTGTAGTGAATCCATCACAAAAGCTAGCAGTTGCATAATGACTACTAAAAAGAAGGGTGGTTCTATCACCTTCTTTATGTCTTCAAATTTTAGTTCGTTATATTCACTCTTTCACATTTTTACATTCCTCTTATCTTGTTTATTGATTTTTCAACATTGAGTTCACTTCCATGTTGGCCCATCTCACTCTCACTCTTGTTTTTTTTATGTTTTAAAACTCTTCCTAAGTTCCACTCCAAGTTCAACTCTATTAAACTCCTTCATGTAACCTTTATTTCACTTCTACAAGTAAGTCAATTTTAGCTTGTATTTTGATCCAAAATTTTCCATTAGATATTAAGAGTTTTGAATCCTTTACAAACACATCCTTATAGAATTTTTTGGGATCTTGATTTCATCACTTTCATGTTTGACAACATAGTTCTAGACAAGAAGAGTCATTACAACTATTTCTTTGCACATAGTGATCTTTACCAACTACTATTAGTTATTATTTATTTGGAGTTATGTTTCTCTCATCTTTGCACTTGTGTTACTATCATTGTATCATATTCTTTTTTATATATTTCTTATAATATTTCACTTTGTCTGGAGGAGATAGCTTGTTGAGGACCATAACAACATATTTTACATGCTTTCAGCTGATCTCTACCTTGATTAGGATGTGAGTTTCTAGTTAAATTTTATTTAGTAGGTTAGATTAGATTAGTCTCTTTATTTCATTAGTTTAAATATTTATTTGGAAAAATCAAGTTTCCCTTGGAAAAAGGATCCTTCTCTCTCTTGTCCTTGGAAAAAACATTAACTAATTTCCTTTATTCGTTATTCATTCAGTATATTATTTCATATTATATAATATTTCATGCAAATGTTAGGTTATTGTTAGAGAATAAATCACAAATTTTAAGCCATTTTAATAATTAGTTTTTAGTTTTGAAATATGTTCTTCTCACTCTCAAATAAAAAACTAATGAGCAACAAAACCCTAGACAAACCTAGGTGAAAAAGTGGTGCTATTATGCTATTGAATTTCATTGTTTAAATTAATTAGGGATGATATTTTAGTTAATTTAATAATTAAAATCATAATCTAAATCTTTCATTCATATTTCAAATATATTATTCATAGATAAAATGCAACACTTAAAAAGGGTTGAAAACACGTTCTTAGCTTACTTGTGTGAAACAAAACTCTAGGAACCTCATCTAAAAAAGTAAAAAATTCAGCATCTGCATAGTTAGATTAGATCTCTTTCTCTTATCTTTCATGCATTGAAAATGAGTTGGAAAATACAAAAAAAATGAACTTTTATTTCACTTAATTTTAGTTTTCTTATTACTTTATATGTTCAAGTTTTTTTCAGAAAATAAAAGCATTTCTAAAAGACTTATCAAGTTGAGAACAAACATTCTAAAACATTGATTCTAAAAACACATAAAGTCCTTCAAAAAACAACTTAAAAAGTAGCTCATAGACTTACACCTTTCCTTGTCTCTACTATATGACACTTTAAAAAGTTTAAAACATTCATAGAGTAGTCCTTTTCCCTAGAGTTAAAGAACTAGGTCCTTACACCAACATCCATTCCAATATCAGTATCAAGCTTAAGAGATAAGCTTTTCATTCTACACTGATCCCCTATATCATAGTAAATTCACTCAATGATTTAGAGGAGGAATAGGTCCATGGTCCTCCCATTGTCATTCTCTCTTAGAATAGAGGTTTTTAATACAATGTGATCTAGGCCTATTAATTTCTTAGGTATAGCCTTGTCTTATATCATTCACATCCATGTACGACATTGATATGGCATAGTCAACTTGATATATTTGATCTCATCTATCGAATCATCTAGTCCAAACATCCTCATTTCACTGGCCTTAACATTGATTAAGAGCTTCACCTCATTTTTATCTCAGACACCAAAGGACCTCGAAGTTTTGTCTCCACACTACTTGACTCTCTTAAAGAGAAACAACATGTTGTATAAATATATTGGTTTTATCATGATAACGCATTGTCATTCCTCATTACTAATACCATTCCACTAAATAACCAACCTAGTCCATAGTTCCACCCATCACCCATCCATTATATCAGCTTCTTCGACCTGACCTCGAGGAGTCAAATGTATAATTTAACATGTGTTATGTGCATATACATGAAATTCCATGGTGATATACATATGTATTAGCTAGAATTTGGATATGGATATTCAAATGCAATCATCATTTCAAATCAATCCAAACTCAAGCTAAAACTCAAGATTGGGCAAGGTAGATAAAAAGGATGCAAAAAATAATGAAATGAGATAGTTATACATACATCATGCAACCAATTTACCTTTAAAATGAGTGATGTACCCAAATATGACAAAATTGATAGGTTGAATGCTTGATAGAAATGTTGTATTATTTTATTACTCAGAACATGGACAATATATAGCAATGGTGATGATGCATGGATTTATAGACAATGGACAAGTTAACAACATATGATTAAACCTTGAAATCTCCTCTATTAGTTGAATTTGTATGGAGGATGACTAGGTTATATACATGATGAGGAGGGATTTATAAGGAATTAAAAAATCCTTTGAAGACTTTAGAGAAGAATTCTCTATAAAGTGTGGAGGATGGTGGAAGATTATAGGGAAAGATATATAATCCATTAAGGATGACTAAGGATGATTATAATGAGATTATATAGTGATCAGAAATGTGATTTGTTGAATAAAGTCGGGGTAGGTGAGGGTAGGTAGGAGTGAATTTAAAATTCCCCAAATAATGCATAAATGGGATTGTCAGTAGCAATATTTAATGATAGGGGATGGTATAACATTGATACATGATATGTGGGATGAAGGGGACCTTAGATTAGGATGATTTTAGGACAAATGATGAACGAAATTAGTGTGATGAAAGAGTGAGAAAATTTATATTTATACAATATCCAATCCAAAAAATAAAATGTGCAACAATGTTCTTATGTATAACTATAAAACATGCTTCAATGTACCCCACCAACATCTAGATAATATATGCTACAATGTTCATATGCATAGTACATTATGTATTAAACATATAGATAATATCAACAAGTTTCACAAACCATGAAAACATGACATGTGACTATACTTCCATGTAAAACCCTTAAATGTTGAATTGATGACATGAAACTTCATGCTCAGATTAAAAATGATTAATGTCATATTCATGGCTTGTAGTATTCTTTTCACACATTTAATAGTTTTATGCACCTATCAAATAAGGCACATAATCTATGAAAGTTTAAAATTCACAAAGGGAAGATGAGACATATTATGTATGGAAAGCATTTTCACTTGCATAACAATTCTTGGTAATGCCTTGATAATTTAAGTGACATTAGACATACTTTACCATTCATTATATTTGTACTTACTAGATTTTGAAAGCATGATAATTGACAGTTGACAAAATATTTTAAAATTTAAATTTGAATGTGTGTTTATCCAATCTCCACTATCTTATGCCTAAAACATAGGAAAATGCTTGTTGACGTCATATTAATAGGGCTATTCTAGACCTGCAAAATGATAAATGTGCCGATCCAAACCATGTGTATATAACTTACTCTTAAGCTATTAAATGTTGTTAGTTTTTTAATTTATTTTAAATATAGATGATTACTTTTTCATTATATAAGTTTTTTTTATGTTATTTAGTTCAAATATGAAAAAATTGTATTTATAGTTATTTGTGGTTAGTGATCAATTTAGTTTAATCTGTTATATTTATAGGATTTGTTATGGGTTTTTGATAAGTTTATAGTCATATATTTCATTATTTGGATTAATAGTTATGAAATATATTAGTATTTTTTATATAATTTTATTGTTAATAGTTATTAAAAAAATTGTGTATATCATTTTTTAGTTTTAAATTAAAAATTCATTTTTTTCTTTAACGAATGCATTTTCGGTTAAAATCAATGTCTTGAATCAATTTAGTATGAGAGGGGACATTAATAGTCACGGATAAGTTGAGTCTAGTGAAGAAAATTGTTTGTTGAAATTTTCATAATTGGTAGGTCAAAACCCAATCACTGCTAATCAATAAGGATCTAAAAAATAGTATCAACAATAAATCAAAGAAATGAACAAACATTAATGAGGGAACTAAATGGGATATAAAGGGCAAGAAGGAAATGACTATTATTGGCTTAGCTATGTGTAATACTTTTTTGAATCATATAGATCTATTTAAGACATCTAATTTCATTTTAGAAACATTAAAATAAAATTCAAATCACAAGTTAGAAGCATTATAATGGATTTGAAGCAAAAATTATTTAGACTCAGTATGGAAGAAGGTGGGATCATGGTACAACATACTAGTAAGTTTCTTTGTTTGTTAAATGAATTAACTAGTATGCAATTTGAAGTTAAAAATGATGATGCAAAAGATGTTTTCTTGGATAGTATGCTAATCAACTATCTAAATATAGTTTTTTTTTTTAATTGAGTAAAATAAATCTTGGTTTAGAAGACTTGATTTGTTCCCTTCTTGATGAAGAAAACACAACCAAAATGTTTGAGTTAGAGAAAAAAGAAAAGAAAATGAGTTTAAAAAAAAACCCAATCTATTTTTCAAATAAGATAAACATAAATCATCACAGAACTCCTAAGAAAAGATAATTTATCATTATTGTAAGCAACTTGGACACCTTTTCTTGAGTTTCAAACAAAGAGCACAAATTTTTTTTTGATGGAAAACTAAATAATGTGGTCTTAATAGATTCCAAAAATAGAAAATAAGAAACTAATTGGGATGAATATTCTTTTAACAAAAGTGATGAAGAGTAGCTATTTTGATGAGTGTGTATTTGTTAATAAGAATATAAAAGAGTTTATGCTTATTTGTGTAGTGTGTTTGTGATTGTTAAAAATAAAGTGGAATTTCACACCACATGTATTATAGTAAAATATATATTTTTATTTATGCTTACTTAAAATTGTAAATTCACTATATTTTACTATCTAAATATAGATAGAGATACTAACATTCTATATAATTCAATGATTCCATGTAATGTCTTCATGGATATAATCAAAAAACAAAATGTAGTGAGATCATTTCCACTTCTTTTGTTGATTCGGTTGATGAGTCCCTATCCATCATAGTGTGTCAAGTATATGTGCATTTTGTTTCTTGAGCGGCATTTCTTCTCCTTATATTTTTACGAAGGAAGAGGGGGTGGGCAAGCGATGTGGGATAGGTAAGGGACACTGGGTAGCTGACAATGTTGGAATTAATCCTTTGTGTTAGTACATCATATAAATGTTATTATTAATGTGATTATTTATATGTAATTTGGGATAACTACTCACCCCTATAAAACAAGGACTTTTTAACTACTTATGATAAATCTCTATCTTAAAAAGTCACTAACTTATATATATCACTGTTGTGATCGAATATAATTAATAAAGCTTTCTATGTTTAATTTATGACTATAAATAACATTTTTAACATTTTATATTTTTTTATTACTTAAAAACTAAGCAAAAAAATCAATCAACTTTAGAGACAAACCATAAGATGTTTGGTAATGTTATCTCACTTTTTATGCTTGATACTTAATAGTGGTGCAAGGATGTCTACATGTGGTTTCAACCTATAAATTACTCTTTGAGACACCCATTGTAATATTGTTTATCACATAGTTCTGTTGTATTTATGCTTCAAATTAATATTTTTATATATTTGATATATAGTTGCTATTATTTTAGTGCTGCCTTTGATTTATAATGATTTTTAATAATAATTTGAAGTAGTTTTTATGTTAATTTAATATTATTTTTTTGTAATTTTTATATATTATACTAATATTATAATTTTAGAGGAATTTGTCTTAGTTAATACTGATATTTACCTTATGATTTTGTTTAAATTAAATTATTTACACTTTTATTCAGCAAACAAATTCCGTTTCCCAATTTATTAAACTTTAAATCCATGTTACCATGTAAATCATACTTAGAGATGCATTGCACACTAGTGTGAATTTTATAGATTCAAGTTACGAGGAAAATATTTTCATCTAGAAGGGAAATTTATAAATACATCTTTGCCAATTGATATAACCTATAAAATTATACGGTTTGTGTTGCATTCTATGGGCTCTAAGGCACTAACGAGATCATGGGATGGTTTATTAGCCTAATGGAATGAAAGGATAGTTGGGAATTTTTCTTGGGAAGGTGGGAAAACTACTTGTGCTTCCTTGGCAGACACAATGACTAGGATGAAATTGGGTTTTCTTACATGATGAAAAATAAATTTTCAATTTTATTACAATTATGGAATAGATATGCATCCCATTGATTTGTATCATTCAATTCAATTCTACATTTTAATAGCCTAAGCAATTCGTTTTTTAATTTTCCAACCACAGGGAGTGAAATTATTTATTTAGTTTTAAACTAATATAAAATAATATTTATATTGTTAAATTCATAATAAAGAAGCCATTCTCCTCCATGGAAAAATTTTACAAACTAGTAAAACGTAAAAACACCCATTTAAATTAAAAAGGAAAAAACAAATTGTTTCATAATCCAATTCAGTGTGCTGCATTGCAGTGTTATCATTTATAATTTTTTTCATTAATTGCTATTAATATTATTAATGTTTATAAAAAATTAAAATTAATAAAATTTAAATATAAAAATGTTTTTTTATTTAACAGATATTATATTTTTTTAAATAATAATAATCATTTTATTATTGTAATGTATCAATATAACTATATATATATATATATATATATATATATATATATATATATATATAGATAATTATACAATAAAAAATTATTATAAAAAACATTAATATAAATCTTAAAATTTTTAAAATAATTGTATAATTTTTTTAATTTAATAATTCTGATCACCCCATGCTCCTTCATGAAAAATAAAAATAAAATTTTTGCCACACATTTCTTTATGCATAAGGTGTGGCGCAAACTTACTCAAAATTTAAAAGAAGGTGAACTGATCAGAAAAAGTGGTAATATTGCACATTTGGCATGCATTGAAAGCAAAATTAATGTCTCTCTTTTAAGTCAAGAGTATAGTGCGCCCAGAATAGGTGGCCCTTTTCCTTGCCTTGTGAAAAATACATTTAATGTAGGCTAAATTTTCTCTTCGCTTGTCTATTATTTTACAGTCCTTATCTCAATCCTTCGTCTTGTTGTTTTCATGATTCCGGATGGTAAATACTCGTAAACTAAAGACAGAGAACAAATAAATCTCTCTGAGAAGAATGCCACAGGTCTCAAAGTTCCTTTTATGGATTAAATTTCAAGGAAAAATGACAATATTTGCTTTTGTTAATAGTAAAATAAAATCAAAATTTTAAGGTAGATCATATTAAATGCAAAGTAAATTTTTTGACAGCCCATTCAAAATTTGAAAGGATTATAATAAATATATAAAAGACTTTAAAAAGACAATGTTAGATAAATAACCGTGTTATAAAAATAATCATGAAAGAAGAAAGTCAAATTTAATCCCTCAACTTCCTCTTAAACATCAACAAGTGCATACCTATGATTCAAAGTGCATACCTGTGATTCAGGTTCACCTTCCAAGATTAAGTGATATGAAAATCAACTAGATTCAAGATAAATAAACAATTATTAATGATCGTTCTTACAAATAATTAAATCCATTATATTAATTAGTTGGGTTAATTTTGAACCCCAAAAAAAAATTAAAAAAAAAATCAAACGTAATGAAAATAGTTAGTGTATATATTAATTTAAAATCTCGCATCCATTTCCAAATAATTTGGAGAATACAATAGTGAAGAAGACGATTCAACTTGCAAACAACCACTCAAACGGACCGTGGAAAACCTCTTCACCATTCATTTCTCATTGATTAATACAACGCTTTTACTTGTCCATTTAATTACAATTAATTTTTTTTATAACTTCTAATTAATTCATTGTCCTTAACTTGATCTGATTGCATATTAAATTTTTTTTTGAATTTTTTTCTCATATATAAATTAATTTATTTATTTTTAAAAAAATCATTTTTAAAAATTAATTTTATATGGATTAATTTTATGTTTATTTATGTTTATCCTAATTCTATTTAAGTAATACATTTCTTATTTAAATTGTATGTTTTTTATTATAATAAATTTACTTTATTTAAGATATATGAGATGTCACATTTCTTTTGTTTTCTTGTAGGGAATTTTGAAATTACTTTTATTATTAACTTTTTTCATATGTGTTACACACATCCTTTTCTCTTTAAGGGGACTAGGGACATTTGAAACACATTAATAAGGTTTCGAAAGTTATGATGAGATTCTTTGTAACTCCCACTTCCTTTGTCTAGTTTTATTTATAGAATTTTCCTCTCTCATTCTCCTCACTTGAACTAGTCTATTTTGAGATACTCATTCATAGCTTAACGCTATTCTTATTTCTCTTTTTCTTAGCTTCTATTGAACTTGAAGATCTATACTTTGCAAACCTTCCAATAAATATGATTTTTTTTCTTTTTTTTCATTTAACAATTTTCTTACTTGATAAATCTTATCTCTCACATTTTTAATGTGCTTGATATCAAGGTGATATTTTTCCACTTACATTTGTTATTCATGTTTTATCAACATCAATCTATTAATTTCAAAATAAATCCTAATATGATATTATAGAGAATATTTATTTAACATTGAATGTTGAGAGATTTACAGGTTTAAAAATGGAAAAGAAACATTTTTTTGTCTTTTAATATTCTACTATTTATTTTTGACTCATTAAAATGTCTAAAAACAAGTTTATTTCACATTTGACATATTAACCTTTTTTTAATAACATTTTTAAAAACCTTTATCTTTGTGATCTATAGTCTAAAACTCAGAAATTTGTTTTAGCTATTTAATCCTCACATATATTTTTGGATGTATTTTACATTACTTCATGGAAATCTATTTTAATTAGTTATTGTCTGCATTGAATTCTTAGAAAGGCATTTCATTTTTACTTTTGGGTGGTATATTCCATCTGTTTTTCTTCTCTTGGCATCACGCCTTCAGTTATACTACACTTTTTTGCATTTTTGTCTCATGAAGCTACTCTTATTCTCTATTTTGTGTTCATGCAACACATTATTTGTTGTTAACCATTTCGCATCCCATGCTTTGCTTGATATTCTGTCTTATCCGCTTTGTGTTTATAACTTCTGCGTAGTGCTACCCTCTCTTATTTTCTGTCTGCGAGTTCTTAGAGCATTTTTTTTGTCTCTTTTTTTTGTTTTTCAGATGCCATACTTCCATTTTTAAGCATGTATCTTTTTTTTATTGGAATGTATTTTGTATTAAATGCTAGGCATCTTATCATCTTTCTTACCTGATAGTCCTCCTGATCTCTGCTACACAGCTCCTCCTTATCCATGTCTTATTCAGTCTGTGGTATGAGCTATTCCTTCCTATTCACTTTTCTCCCTATGAGGTTCATTATAAATTCACTATGCATCCTTCTTGGCAGTTTTATCATGTTTAGTGGCATTTTATCTAGCAAGGGTCACTTTCATAATAGCTTAAGACATGGGGCATTTACCTTAAGTATTTAATTTTGTTATTATTATCACAAAATTATATGGTGATTTTTTCATAAACAAAAATCCATTTCTTTTTAAATAATAAATACACCACCTATGAGTTTTTTGATATATTTTTTTTGAATAAATGATTTTCAAATTAAAAATAAAATAATAATAATAATAATAATAATAATAATAATAATAATAATAATAATAATAATAATAATAATAATAATAATAATAATAATAATAAAAAAAGAAGAATAGGTATTTTGGTGTGGACTTATATTCAAAAATTAATTTAACTAAGAAATACTTTGTTCATGCATTATATTATATTTCAAAGGACTTTTCAATTAACCTAAGAAAGTTTTTGAACACATTAGTGTGAAACTATTGATCTCTTTTACTTCGTAATGGTTTATAAATTAGTGATATTTCTCACATTTAAGAATTTTAAGGGAAATTTTAATTTTAAAGATAATCAAATTTATATTTTTAAATTCCATATAGAATTTAAAACATTGACCATTAATGCATTTCAAAACACTTCTCATACAAAAAAAGAGAATATGCAAACTTCGATTGATGCACTCAATGCAAAAATTGTGTCTTTCAACCTTAACAATGACTTTAATATTGATAGTAAATGTGCTTTAGCAAATGCTACATTTTTTGCATCAAACCTTTTCAAACATTGTTTTTTGGATTATGCACTCAATGGGTTATTCAGGGGGAGGTTTTGGCAAACACAAAAATGATATTATTAAACTTATTTACTTAAACCTAACATGAATTGTGTAGGGCTTGATTCTAATACTTCTCAAGGTAATTTGAATTCATATTGTTCACCTCATTTAAGGACTTTTCATAAGAATTCTCCTTAATATCATATGACTTATTTTGATTATAATGCAATTTGTCATACTCATTCTTTAGTTAAAAACAATAAAACTTATGAGAATTATGGTAAACAAAGGCATCAAATCTCTAGACTTTAGAAATTACATCCATATAAATCTAGTGGTAATTCAACTCACGATACTTTGTATTGTTTTAATACTAAAACACCAATTCAAAAGTTAAACCAATTTTAATTCTAAAAAATAGGCTATTTGATCGATACTTTCATGTATGTGCTTTTGATAATTCCTTAATTGCTTCAAGTAGAATATCTTTTGTAAGTGACACATATTATTTATATTTATTTTTATGAGTTTTTAAAAATATATACATTCCTTGTTTTTATGTAAGTTGTAAAGAAAATATGTTTTGATTAGAGCTCAGTCCTTGACTAACTTATTTGTCATGTAGGATTTCATATCTCATGATGGAATTTATATTTTTTTCTATTTGCATTTATTTCATCTAATTTTACTACATTATTTGTATTTATATCATATTTTTATGGCATATTATTTACTTTGATGAAAATTGGTGTTAGTTAGTTTGTTTTGCAAGTTTTAGTGGATCATTTCTCTTACTTGTTGGTCCTTGTTCTATTATTGAATTTCTTGTCAAAAGATAAATATTAGATATTTTTTATGATCTTTCTTCATCTTTATTCTTTTTGACACCTTATATTATTCTTTATTATCTCAAAACTATTATAAATGTTTTTTTACGTAAGTTCCTTATGTAATGTCAACTCTCTTCATTTTTGTAAAAGGTTTTCTCCATTATATAAAACTAAATTAAGATTAAGAGGGAGTTTTGGAGATTAATTTTATGTTGGTTAACTTTATAGTAATTTAGGTGTATATTAACTCTATTTTATTTATACATTTGTTATTATAATAAATTCACTTTATCTTGACTTTATGACATGCCACACCTCTTGTCTCCACTTGTTAGCAATCTTGGAGTTAATTTCAAAAGTAACTCCCTCCACACTCTTCACACACATCTTCCTCACCTAATAGGGTATAGGAATATTTAACATATAATAATAAGGTTGTGCAATTCATGATGATATTATTTACAATTCTCTCTTCCTTTTTTTAAATCTATTTATTCAGCTTCCCTCTCTCATTCTGCTCACTTAAACTAGTCTATCTTGAGATACTTGTTCATAGATTAATGTCATTATTATTTATCTTCTCTTTGAATCATTTTAGATTGTACTTGAAAATCAATTATTTGCAATCCTTCTATACATGTGGGTTTTTTCTCAGTTTGATGATTTCCCTAGTTGATAAATCTTGCCTATTGCATTTGTGGTGTGTTTGATATAAAAGTAATATTATTCCATTTACATTCATCATTTTATATATTTATCAATGTTAATATATTAGTTTTCGCATAATCCTAATATTCATCTTGTGCCTCTACATTGAGGTCAATCCACATTGCATGTATCCATATAAATTATTCAATTTGTGTCTAATTTATAATATATTGTGCATAGTATATATGCATGCATTAACATATGATATAATATTGTTATTTTATATTTTCATGGTGAAAACCTTGATGGTGTAATAATAATATTTTTTTGAATGGTGATGTTGTGATTATGCAGATTCATTTGTTTATATGAGTGAGAAAAAATAGTAGTTAAGCACAATTTTTTTATGAGAAATGTTTTGACGTTAACATGTATGTAGGCCTTTGGTGTTTGAATTTATTGTGGTACCCTATAACCACATAAATAGGTTCATGGTATCTCCCTGATCATTAAATCATCACCATAGGATGCCTTAGAGTCTTCCTTAGTAGTGCAACACCTAAAAACATTATGTACAACTATGTTCCTAGACAAAAATATAAAACATGATACAATACATAGTATCATTCACACTATTTATAAGACATTAACAAGTGGTGCAACCCTTGAAAACATGGTGTGTGACTATGCTTATAAACAAATCTATGAAAATTTGTTGTAGCCACATAACACTTCAATCAAGGTTGCAAAATGATCAATATGATATCCATGGATCACAGTATCACTACACAATTTTCTTAGTTTTGTCCATGTATCAAAGAAGTCATATAACCAATTAAAGTTTAAAAGTCATAAAGGGAAGATGAAACATATTTTGTATTAAAGTTAAATTATTTTAACTTTAATAGTGGTTCTTAGACACACCCTAATAAAATAAGTCATTTTGAAAAGGGGTTACATCCAAGAAGAGTAAAACAATTCAAAAATCTCAAACAACTATGGATTGGAGAGGAATTTATATATAATCAATTAGAATATTTTTGAGTAGAGACTTGATGCAAGTGTGCGATTATAATAAATTAATCATGGGAGATAACCATGTTTATGAATGGACAAATATACTATAACACTACATGAGTTTATTTATTTATAAGGTTGTATGTGTTTGTTGTGTGTGTGTGTGTGTGTGTGTGTGTGTGTGTGTGTGTGTGTGTGTGTGTGTGTGTGTGTGTGTGTGTGTGTGTGTGTGTGTGCGTGCATTACAATTACTCGTTAAACATAATAAGTATTCCATCTATTTGTTTATTTCTACACATGGATTATGCAGATGTTCATTTATGAGACTTAAGTCCTAAGATGCATGGTCTAAGGTTATTTTTTATTTGACACCCTAATCATGAATACATCAATTGATATCAAAGAAAGGTTTTTCCATACTATGTTTAACATGTAATAATATTTAAGAATCAGTTGTTGGTTTTGAAAGAGATTCTTTTTGTTGAGGAACAAAAATAACACAATAAGGAGCTCTTAATGGAAGAGTAGGAAGATACAATATCTATGAGGATAAAGTTAAGATTCGCACCACTTATTTAAATAAATTAAAAATAAATTAAACATTCATCATCAATCAAAGTTAAAGAAATAAAAAGTTTCTTTCAATCCATGTCAATACCAAGGAGAAATAGAGTTAGGATTTAAAAAATAAAAAAACTAAAATTAAAATCTCAAGTTACTACATTATTCTCTTATGGACTAAAATAATCTTTGATTAAATATTATAAGCTATTAGTTGGAAATATTGTTGCTATCAATTTACCTTTGTTCTCTACTCATTTTCCAACCTTAAAGGAAGTTTCAAATGTTGAACCTGATCACATAATTATGAGAAACACTTACTCTCTATCAAAATATTTGCATAGATTATGCTTCATTTGATGAAACTATAACAATGCTGTCAATCAAATCCATGTCTAAATTATCTACTATGAATCCTGAATACATTCATTATGGGTTAAACCACATAAGTGAGAACCACTTGGCATCCAAATTGAGATGCATTAGAAAATGAAAAATAGGGTTAAAAAATATCCCATTTATTCAAAAATGGTTTGAACAAATCTTCTTTTTTTGAAATGCCACATGTAATTTATGCATGGGATTTGAATAAGGGGTAAAGAATAAAGGGGGTTCAAATATGTAACTTATGCATGTAATTATGTCAAAAACTATATCTAATTAAAATTATATAGTTTAATGGTTGTGAACAAATGGGATTGGAATAAACCCCCTTTGTTCAAAACCCATGTGGTACAAAATCTTGAGTTATCCAAATGGAAATCTCTGATTGGCTTCCAAATTCCACTTCAAATGTAAGAATTTAAGGTGAGAAAATGAAATCAAAAGATGTTTCAACTTTTAAATAATCTTATTTATGAGATTTGTAATAATATATTTAAAAAAAAAAGAAATGTTTAATATTTATTTAGATTTATTTAATCTAGTATAGTTATTTACAAAATAAATTACCATATTTTTGGAGCACTAGTATAGATACAAGGATGTGTACAGTTTTTTTTTGATAAAATATCATTGAACTTGCTTTCAATGGTCCTTGTTTGATTGGTGAAATAATTTGTTTAGTTTATCACACACCCACACATGCATGCATGCACTCTCTCTCTCTCTCTCTCTCTCTCACTCTCTCTCTCTCTCTCCTCTCTCTCTCTCTCTCTCCTCTCTCTCTCTCTCTCTCTCTCTCTCTCTCTCTCTCTCTCATCTCTCTCTCTCTCTCTCTCACACACACACACAACACACACACACACACACACACACACACACACACAAAAAAAAAAAAAAAAAAAAAATCAAGGCAAATTGTAAGTTTTAGATTTTCCTAGTTTGATCATTAAAAAAAGTAGTAACAAAATCAAAAAAATATTAATTTTTTTTCACTACGGCCATGCTTTTAGGACATGGTGGATAATAAATATTGAAAAAAGATTTTGTTTTTAAAATGTTATGAGGAGGGGAGGTCAAGCACATAATACGAATCTATATACATAAAAACATACACAATGAATTTAGACATTAAGAAATAAATATTTTTAGTTTTTTTCAATTTTAAATATATATGAATATAATTTCTACACTAAAAATGCAAAATTTCAATAGTTTTCACAATTTTGACATTTTTTAAGGTTTAATAGTTTAATAGGTTTTATCTTATGGATTATTTTCAACTTACATGAATTATAGTGTTCTCATAAGGTGCAACACAAAAAACTTAATGGATGGATTTTTCATCTTTCAAATATCTTCTAATGCATGTTAAGGTTCCCCCCCATTCCACAAACTGAAACAAATATGTACATTTTGCCTTATATATATTTTAAAGTTTCAAAACCTATTCTTTGAAAGTATCAATCATGATTAACTGCAATGCTAAGTTAATCTAACTTGTAAACACTAGGAATAGTGGATTTTTGTTGGAAACAGTTCTTTGTGTTAGCACATCACATAGATATTCTTATTAATATGATTATTTGTACATGATTTATGGTATTAAAATCATCCATATAGAATATAAATTTTATAGTTATTTGTGATAAGGCTTAACTCCATATCTTAATAAATCACTAGTCTATATGTATCAGTTTGTGATTGAATATAATTAATGAAGATTTTTGTGCTTAATGTTTGAATAAAAACCAGAATTGGTATGAGAGTAGATAAAGTTCAAAATAGAGTTCTATGAAGTTTTTCATAATTTATTTATATGTGTTTTATGAGTAGTTAAGTTATTATTTCTAAAATTAATGTTTTCTTCCTAGATTTTAAGGTATCCTCCATTGAATTAATCTCCTTGCACTTGATGATTTGTGTCTAAGATAAAATTTGAATTTTTATGTTTAGACACTTAAAATTTAATAATTAGGTGATTTGTTAGGTTGTGGAGCTAAAAGCTTCACCCGGATGCAAACACGAGAAGTTACGGAGCTTGCGGAGATTACAGAGAGTTGTAGAATGAGTTGCAGGGCAACCGACATCAGTCTGATCAAACCGACGTCGGTCACCAGTTTGGCCGACATCGGTCATGGAGGAGCCGATGTCGGCAGCCTGTACATGAACATGTAGTTTGCATATTGATTCTGGAGAGTCTATTTTTGGGTTGCTAGTTTGCATGTTAAAGGCTAGTCATAGTCTTGAGTTGCGCGTCTAATTATTGTAATTAAGATAGTCTAATTATTGTAAGCATGAGATCTATATATGGACTCATGGGCTGTATTGTAAACTGGTAGCTAGAGAGTAAGAGAGCAAATAAGCTCCTTCAGAGAGAGGAGAGCAATGGTGTGTTCCTCCTAGTGCCACAATACCAAGTGTGGGTGCTGGTTTGGAGAATCAAAAGGGTTCTTCATATTTGTATGATCTTAGTCAGTAGGTGAGCATGGATTCTTTTGGAGATATACAATGGTGAGTAAGGTCTAGTGATTTGTAGGTAGCAGTAGAGAGCGGGAGATCTACTTGGAGTATGGTTGTGTACTTGGTGAACTGGCAGCGTTGTATACTGACTGGTTGAGAGAGTGAACATCAACTCTGTATTGGAGTTGATCGTTGTGACTGAGAGAGAGAGGGAAGAAGGTCTTGAGGTGTGGCGAGCCTTTGAGGTGGAAGAAGAAGTGGCATCTTCTTTATTTTATATTCTTCTGAGTGATTATTAATACAATTGTGTATTGTCTCTCATATTCCTGTGTTGTTTCATATTTCTAGTTACTTGTTACTTCTAGTTAAATTCCATGTTTAGTTGCTAATACAAGAAGTAAATTATATGTGCTCTATTGGTGGAGCAAGATCCTGACAAGTTGGTATCAGAGCTTTTGGTTGGGTTGACTAACAGGTGGTTTTAGATCTGGTAGTGTTTGTTGATTACAGGTCACTCACAGGGGTTTCAGATTGAGTGGGAGTATAGCAATGGTAGAAGAAAGTAAGCTACGAATGGAGAAATTAAATAGCACGAATGGTCTGATTGATGGAAAGAAAGAGCAGGAAAAGGAGATTGTTGGTTGGTAGAAGATCAGCGTGTAGAAGCAGATGTTGCAGGTGATGTTACACAGGTTGCTTTGGATAAAGTAGAATCTTTGTTTACAGATTCTTTTTCCTCTTTCCATGCAACCCAAAATAGAGCATCTTTTCATAGGTATGTCTTTGAGAGATTTATTTAGGGGTTGGAGAGCCTTGTCAGATTATTGACAAAGGGGAAGTGAATCTAAAATTGCAGATGGATGACCACACAGTGTTGAAGGAGGTCATGCAGATACCAGTCTTGGAGATTAGTCTAATTTCTTCAGGAAAGTTGGGTGATGGAGATGCACTATAAATCTCATAGTGGATACACTTGAATTAGATGTTGGTAATAAAGTAGGTATCCTTTATCTATCTAATTATATTACTAATTCACCTTCTGTTGCAGAGATGTGGCTTTGTAGGCTTGGTCACATATGTAGGAGGGGAATGCAGGTTCTTAAGCGGAAGATAGATGCTTTTGACAAGCTAAAGAACTGGAAAGGCCTTGGCATTCATGGAGGAAATGACAGACAGAGATCAGGTGAGGGAATTGAATTATTCTAAGCAGGGCTATGTTGATTTGAATAGGGTTTTGATCCATGGAGAGCTCGCGAGTAAAAATTTATCACTCACAAGCGAACACAGGTACCCGGCATCGGTCAGACAGTAACCAATGTTGGCAATAGAAATACCAACGTCTGTCATAAAGGAACTGACATTGATAGAATGGATACTAGCGTCAGCCAGGGAGATGATGTCGGTAGTCAGGGTCAATGCAGGGAACTGACATCGGTCGGTTGCAGACTGGGAGATGGCCGAGATCGGTCACTGGGACAGATGGTGGGCAGACATCAAGCTGTCAATAAGGTCTCAAATGCTCACATAGAGGACTAAAAGGGTAAGTGAACCTCATATTCATTGTTCACCTTCTTTATATTGCTTATTGATGGTCAAGAACTAGGAAGATGCGAAGAGGCAATGTAGGTAGAATCTAGATACAATGGGAGCTCGGCATGGATGAGGAGTGTGAGTCCTTGGAGAAGAACCAAATAGGTATTTGTTGGTGGATTTGTCAGCTGGAAGAAGGCACTAAAAGATGGATGGATTCCCAAGTTAAAGAAGAGAGTGGATGGATATGTGAGACAGAAGGCCAAGGTATATGGTCTTGAGGAAGCTACAGGACAGTGGTACAGGTTTTGATAGGTGGATGACAAAGTAGGGCTTTAGTCAACATCAGTGTAACTATTGTGCTTGACTTACCAGCTAGATAATGATTACAACATTATTTTGTTATTGTATGTGGGTGATTTGCTAGCAGGTTTCTACATACAGGGTTTCGCTGAGCTAAAGGTAAGGTTAGTTCAGAGGTGTGTCATGAAGAATTTGGAGCAGTGAAATTCTTTGGCATAAGAGACATGGAGATTTTATCTCCAGTGGGAGCTAATGTGAAGATGGTGTTGGTGGGGTTCATGATGCAGGATGCAGAAACAGAAAACACACCAAGGGCTAGACAGTTCAAGCTTAGCTTAGAACAGGGTTTGAAATCACATGAGGTCTAGTGTAGGCCTGAGTTTTCCCAAGCAGTGGGAGTTGTCAGAAAGTATGGAGCCAATTCAGGGAAGGAGTACTAGAGGGCAGTTTAGTAGATTCTCAGGTATCTAAGAGGGACTAGCAGTAGGGATTCTTGTTATGTAAGGTCAAGGTCTTCACTACATGGATATGTAGGTTCGGATGTGGTAGGTTACTTGAATGATAGGTGCAGCATCACAGGTTGAGTGGTGGTTGGTCTTCAGGATTGATCTTGAAGAGGAATACAAGCCAAGGAATAATTTAGATGGTGTACAGGTATAGGTACAGGTGCAGCTGTTTATCTCCAAGTGGGAGATTGTTAGACTATGCAGCTAAAAGCTTCACTAGGATGCAAATAGGAAAAGTTACAGAGCTTGCAGAGGTTGCGGAGAGTTGCAGAATGAGTTACAGGGCAATCAATGTCAGTCTGATCAACCGACGTTAGTCATACAGCAGTGAAGAAGCAACCGACGTCGGTCACTAGTTGGCTGACATCGGTCATGGAGGAGCCGACGTCGACAGCCTGTACGTGAACATGCAGTTTGCATGTTGATTTCAGAGAGTCTATTTTTGGACTGCTAGTTTGCATGTTAAAGGGTAGTCATAGTCTTGAGTTGCGCATCTAATTATTGTAATTAAGATAGTCTAATTATTTTAAGCATGAGATCTATATATGGACTCATGGGTTGTATTGTAAACTGGTAGCTAGAGAGTAAGAGAGCAAATAAGCTCCTTCAGAGAGAGGAGAGCAATGGTGTGTTCCTCCTAGTGCCACAGTACCAAGTGTGGGTGCTGGTTTGGAGAATCAAAAGGGTTCTTCATATTTGTATGATCTTAGTCAGTAGGTGAGCATGGCTTCTTTTGGAGATCTACAATGGTGAGTAAGGTCTAGTGATTTGCAGGTAGCAGTAGAGAGCGGGAGATCTACTTGGAGTACGGTTGTGTACTTGGTGTACTGGCAGCATTGTTTCTAACTGGTGGAGGTGAACATCAATTCTATATCGGAGTTGATTGTTGGGACTGAGAGAGAGAGGGAAGGTCTTGAGGTGTGGCGAACCTTTGAGGTGGAAGAAGAAGTGGCATCTTCTTTATTGTATATTCTTTTGAGTGATTATTAATACAATTGTGTATTGTCTCTCATATTCCTATGTTGTTTCATATTTCTAGTTACTTATTACTTCTGGTTAAATTCCGTGTTTAGTTGCTAATACAAGAAGTAATTATATGTGCTCTATTGGTGGAGCAAGATCCTGACATGATTGACAATGTTTATTCCTAACATATAACCTTACTTGGTCTATTCACCATCTCACCAACTTTTAATCTGTACAAGAGCCTTCATTATCTTGAAAACATTGCAAATATCATACATACATCCATATTTCAAACAAATTAATCCATATTCAGATTATTAAATCCTATAAAACATGTCCTAATAATCTTTATTATTATGGGACAAGTTTGCACTAGACAGATAGGAATGCACTATAACCATGTCCACTATTGTGACCTTGTCTCCTATATTCCAAAAGGTAACTTTTCAAATTCAATATGTTGCAATCTTACCCCTATCAGTCTTTTAACAAGGTCAGTTAAAAAAAATATTCAAAATGTTCCTCTATATAAAAAACACCAATGCCTCTCAAAATAAATCTAGAAATCACTTGGTAATTCTAATATACACTGAGAAAAAATACACTATTATTCCTATTCTAATTTTGAATCAATCTAACAGTCATTAACAAAGTCTAATATTGTTTTACTATAGGTCAAATCAAATAATTATCAAGCCTATAAATTAATATATCTAATTAATTTTATATTATTGGAATAAAAATGAATGTGAGGGTGAAGGGGCTGAATCATTGTTCAAAAAGCTTTCTTATCAATTCCACTTAAGCAATCATCAACACATAGATCAAGAAATGCATAAGCAATTAACTAAATAAGCATGAAACAAGATTGGACAAGTCAACACACCATATATGTGGGAAAACCTAAAGGGGAAGATAAACCAATGCTATATTCAAATAGACTATAGTCCTATTAAATAAATATCAAATTTAGTGAAGCACCCACTCCACATGGATCACCAACCCCAACTAGCTAAACACCAACTCAAATTGGCTTTAGTAAGCACCAACTTGCAAGGAATAACCAACCCCCTAGATGACTCAGCACCAACTTAGTGACTTGAAACCTTTGATAACCTTTATAAAACCTTATTACTTATATAATATATGATGATCTCCTTCTTTATCTCTTCACACACTTCTATCCCTCTCAAACTGCCTTCTAACTTCTTCACTCAATTAGGTCTCTTCAAAACAGATTAGGTCATATGACCTAGATATTCATCTACATACCCATATTAGATCTTAATGATAGATCATATACACTCATTTTATGGTCTAAAATACCTCCTTATGATCTATAATATTTTATTTTTATTCACTTTCTCACACACCTAATAGGCCTAAACATTCCTTGTATTTATACAAGTCTCTTGTTCATATTGTTCTTGGTTGGACAAACACCCTTACCCTCTTAGGTCAACCATGGAATAGATATTATAACATATCATAAAACATTTATTAAAATGTTCTTTGAGTCCCCTTTAGGTTTGACATACCTCAATTAATCCTCCTTTCATCTTTAGGTCTCATGGAGACCTAATCCCATTAAGCTTTTTCTACGACACATTGCACTTCACCTTAATTAAAATATTTTAAAAATATCACACAATAGAAACATATAATATTAAACTCAAATATAAATATTATAAGATCATATAGGCTCCATAACACCTTTTATCTCAAACCACTACTTCGAGAACACCATTAGTAGTACTCATCGTAGGCTTGTGCATATTTAAAAAAGTCTATCTTGAACAACAAAAGCATAAGCACAATTTTTACAAAAAAACATGGAAAAAAATAACATATAAAGAATATTAATGAGATTTTTATTATAAACATGTGATTTATACATCACAACTCATGGCAAAAGGACTCAAACCCTTCTCTGCAAAGAGCCCACTCATAACTTCTAAATAGCCACAAAACACAATCATTGAAAATTGAACTTATGAAATCGAAATGAACACAATAAATAACTTCAAATTCATGAATATGATCCTAAATAAACCTTAAAATAACTTACAAACAAAAAATAATAAGCTAGAATGTCAATTATTGGTCTTGCAAACCAATTTGTTGACCTTGCCTTTTTTAGAC
>JARHVA010010499.1:87500-162762 GCA_037957365.1 Torreya grandis | reverse complement strand
CAAGGCAATTCATCTACTCACTTGGACACTTATACGAAATCACTAACAACTCTCTAACACTTTTAATACATTATGTAAAGTTGCAAGTCATGGTAAATGATTTAATTACTTGTATTTTATAATTCCATCAATTTATAATTTAAAGAGAACTTATTTAAGAGACAACATAATTTATAAATAGGCATGTGTGTAACTATATATGAAATAATATATAAGTAGACACCTACCTATTTGTATTCAATGTCAATAATTACATATAAAATTGACCATTTGATGATTATAAAAATCAATTAAAATGTGAATAATCACAATGATCTTAATTATCATTCATAGTTTAGATCAAGCATATTAATACCAATTATTCCCATAAAATAAGCTTCTAAAATTTCAAAAATACTAAATTATTTTATGAACAACATCCCATTATTATTTTCCATGTTTATAATAATACATCATAATAATTCCAACACAAGAAACATGAATCGTTATTTTGGAAACCAACCAACCATGAGTTTATCATTGCCACATTCATATCAAATTCATGATTTAGGTCATAACATAATGACACGATTACATTTTGATTTAAGAAATGAATAAATCAATAATAAATATAATCAATCAAGATCTCAATAAACAACAAAAAATACTCATACCAAAACCATTTTCCATTATAGGTTTTATTCAAGCTATGAAATGAAATCAATCAAACTAATAATGTTTGACAACCATCACTACACTCCATGCAATTTTTGTGTCAAAATATACTCATGAATCAAACATGATTAAATAAAATTTTCCACATTTTTAATACACATCCAATTCATTGGCATACTTAAATTGCACCAAATTGTTATACATTAATGTTCAATACTATCCAATTGTAGATATATTTCAACATGAGTGTTACTTATGTAAAATGCTAAATTTAATAACATCCATCATGGAATAATCAAGTGAGTAGCCAATATTATATGAAATATTAAACATTTATTTTGAAAATTACAATGTTCACTTAGTTAAGTCAAATAACCATCTATAAAATGTATAATAGTATATTAATTATACAAAACTAAAAGAGTAAAACTAGTTACATCACATTATACCAGAAGCTCATACTAAAATGCATGTAGCTTATACCATTTATTATGTAGTCAATGTTCCCTTAAAATATAATCAAATTTGATTAATAAATATATAAATACACACCAAACAACTTATACTATTTGAACATAGCTTAAGCACAACAAAATCAACTGCATTCAATTCACACACCGCCATACAATATAAAGGAAATATTATTTGAATTGTTCTATAATATATTTTATACCAAGCCAAAATAAAATGTGCTACTCCTATTAAGCATTAAATTAAAATAAGAATTACCTATACATAATGACATTGATTTGTCACTTATTTAAACCATTTTTTCAATTAATAAGACATAATTTATATTATTTCCATAACATCATATAAAAAAGGCATTCTAAACTATATTCATACATCTAATAAACAATTGTCACAAAAAAATGATGCACACAACCGTACCAAAATAAAATTGACCTTTTTCCTTTGTGATACACACAATAAAATTATATATAAAAGATTCATAATGTATGCACACAACCAATATTAAATATTTTATTTTAAATCAATTCACTAAATCAATAATAATCAATTCATTCAAATTGACTCCCACAACTAATAATAAAAATATACTTTTATCTTGTGTAATAAATAACCATAAAAAACATTTAACTAGGGTGTAAAAAATATAACCCATAAGATTGTTTCACTCAAGCATATAAATAAAACATGTGTTTAAGGTAAGGAAATCTATCTAAATCTTATATATATCCATAAAATAACAAAAAAGTTTTATAAATTGTATAATGCATTATACATAGAAAAAATAACAAATCCCATTCATATATCTATGTTCATGTAATAGTAAATATTTGTCATTAAATGCATAGATCCACTTAAAAATAAACCATGTACATTCAAAACAAGCAATAATTACCTATTGGAGATTAAAAAAACAATAAAAATAAAAAATAAAAATGATAAAAGCTTGCTTGGTTAAATTTACCCATACTTGCAATGACTTGGGTGTTTAAATAAAACATTACCATCATCCGTATTTTTTTTTGTTTGTCCTTTTTTCAGCCATGGCCATGGATAAATATCCATTGATGCAATTTTCTAAACCCTATAATATTTGTAGGTAACCATGCAATGTGTTAGACATGTCAACTAACAACCAGTCAATACAAAATTGAATTAAAATATAGATTTATTTAAATATATTTTCACACACATTTTCATGTAAATGTGCCTAAAAATTATTCAATTAAAACAATTTTTGACAACCACTCACACTTATTAACATACTCTCTCTCTCTCTCTCTCTCTCTCTCTCTCTCTCTCTCTCTCTCTCTCTCTCTCTCTCTCTCTCTCTCTCTCTCTCTCTCTCTCTCTCTCTCTCTCTCTCTCTCTCTCTCTCTCTCTCTCTCTCTCTCTCTCTCTCTCTCTCTCTCTCTCTCTCTCTCTCTCTCTCTCTCTCTCTCTCTCTCTCTCTCTCTCTCTCTCTCTCTCTCTCTCTCTCTCTCTCTCTCTCTCTCTCTCTCTGAAGGATGAACCAAATTCCAAAAAACATTTTCTCATGTTTCCCACCTCATATAATGATTCAAAAATGAAAATGTCAACATGGAGTAATCAACTCAAACCCCCAAGATTACTCAAACCAAATGACACCAAAATACCAAGTTAGTTAGGTTAATCTCAAATTGAGCACCCAAGTGAGAACAATATTTTTACTAAACACTTTGTAACCCCCACCCATCCATACTTTTTTTAAATTAAGACTACTAAAAATTTATTTTAGTCCCATGTGGAAACCTATGTTCCCATGGTGGCCTTACCACTATAAAATCAAAATAATGCCAACATAAATTAATTAAAACAATTACCTTATTTCTAAAGTTAAAACTATGTTAGGGTTCTAATAGCCCAAGTAATGGTAATTTTATTATAATCAAAAGGTAACATTAAAACCAATTTGATTATGCCCAAACTCAAAGTCAAAGAAGGGTGGTAGGAGACCCTCAACAGACTACAAAACCAAGGTTATTGCAATTATATGACTAATCAATTATTGAAATCTTATTCTAATTATTCCAAAATTGATGCAAACCAGCCCAAATATTATTAGTGAAACATTTTAAAATGCATACATGATAAGTGTTACCTAGACATGGGCCTTTATTTTATAGCTTAATACAAGATTAAGCATTGGTGATAATTTTACTATTAATTTTAAAAATGATCCTCATGTGTCATAACTATGTCTTACAACCAATTTGAATTTTAAAAAACACTATATAAACTAAAAACATCTGAGGATCACCTTGGAAGGTCTTTTAAATGATTTAACATGAGTAAATTGAATTTAATAACAATAATCATTAATCAACTAAAAATCATAATCAATTATAATATAGTTTAACATTAACTAATTAAAAAAAGAAAATGTCAATGAAAAAATAAACTTATTATTCAATAATTAAATTATTATAACCTAACCCGTGGGTATAAACTTTTGATAATTTTTTAAAATAGAAAAAGTACAACATAAAACAAGGTTACCCAGAATGGGGATATTACAAGCTCTACAAATTTTTCAAAATTCATTATTCAAAATTTTATTTTAGTAGCATCCTTAAGGGCTATTGTTCCAATATTGAAATGGAATCCCTTCATGAGAAAACTAAATATAACTAATATTTTGGTCATTCCCAAGGATACGAAAATCCTAATACTATGTCCATTACTAACACTAGAAAAAAATTAAAAATCCTTTTACACACTATTTTTACATTGTTCAATAACATACTTTTAATTATTACAACATAGATATGACAAAAAAATATTAGTTGTCTTCCTAATCCTAATGTTATGACAAGATCTAAGGCTAGAAATAAACTTTTCAATTAATGTAATTCTGAGGGTGAAATTTAAGATTACGTTAAGTATACCCATTAGATCGATATCTATCTTTAAGAATATCCATAACATCAAGGGAAATCCATTGAATAATCTCATGCTTTCATGACGAATTTTTATTTGAAACCTCACCTAAAAATATATTTATAATATGACTCTAAGCAATTCCTTATGCAACTTGCTCTAACCCTTCTTCTTTAACTTAACCTACCATAATAACTAACATTTTCATCCATAATTTTAATGACCCACCTCAAAATGATAACATAAACATTAATGATAATCATACATCTAGTGATACCTAGGAATATAACTATAATCAACATTCAACTCAAGAATCTTGAGCCAATGAAAATGACCCTGACACTACTAAAGTGATGATGCAAGTTTTGAACTAAATTTATCACATGCAATCTAATAACCCAAACTAATTCATGAAAGTGTATAAGAAAAATTTACTAAATGAAAATAAAAATTTATAAATCTAGTGGGGAATGCTTCATAAATATGACCCTCTAGTCATTTTTCTTCCACTTCATATACCATAATAACTAGCATTTTTATCCATAATTTTAGTGACTTGATTCAAACTGATAACATAAACAATAATGTTGATCACACATCTAGTATTACCCAATATTATAACTATAATCAACATTCAACTCAAGAATCTTAATACCATAAAAATAGAATTGACACTACTAAAGTGATGATGTAAGTTTTGAACTAATTTTTTCACATGCAATCTAATAATCCAAACTAATTCATTCAAGTGTAGAAAGAAACATTACTAAATGAATATAAACCTTGATAAATCTAGTGGGAAATGCCTAATAAATGTTCTACCTACCTACATTTAAGGATAATATCTATAATATTATCCCTCAATCTCAAATACATGATAAAGTCATTTTTCACCACAAAAAAGAACCCTTAGCACCTCATGTTGAAACCATAATTATTAGTGGAATCAATCCCACCATATCCTATGATGGATCTAATGATCTCACTTTTAACCTTAAATCCTTTTGGAATATCTATAATGACTGGCTCAAAATTAACACATTTATAAATAACAACTAATTCCAAAAATATTATTTAGTGATGGATAGAAGTATTAGTGAATGCATTGGTTTAATAATCATAATAACATGAATTACCTAAAAACAACATAGGTAACTTTGTTAATTATAATAAATAGGATAATGATTTAGAACACGACTTAATTAAACATTGGATATATTTATCTAACAAATCCAAACATAACATGTATGAGGAAAACATTTTCAAAAATTTATTCTTAGTTTCCACCTTTGTCATAATCCTTCATAATAATTCCAACACAAGAAACATGAATAATTCTTTCTGAAACCAACCAACAACTAGTTTCTCATTACTACATTCATATAAAATTAATAATTGAGTTCATAACATAATGAGATGATCAAATTCTTATTTGAGAAAAAATTTAATAAAAAATAAATACAATCAATCATGATCTCAACAAACAACCAATAAAATATCATAACCAAACCAATTTCCATTATAGATGTCATTAAAACTATGAAATGGAAACATTCAAATTGATAATGATTACCAATCATCACCACAACGTTGATTTAATTTATTTTATAAATATAATAATTAATCAAACATGAATAGATAAATTTTTACATGTGCAATACACATCCAATTTATTGGAATACTTAAATTCCATGAAATCATTATGCATTAATGATCATTACTATCCAATTCCACATACATTTTGACATAAGTGTTATGCAACATGTTAAATTTGATAATGTCCATCATTAAGTAATCAAATGATCAACCAATATTAAATAAAACATTAAAAATATAATTTTTACAACTATAATGTTCACTCAATTAAGTTAGTTTAGTCAAATAACCATTTACCAAAAGTACAACAATTCATTAATCATACACAATCAAAAGAGTAATACTAGTTGCATCATATTATACTATATGCTCAAATACAAATGCAAGTAAATTATACCATTTATTATGTAGTCAATGTTCCATTAAAATATCACCAAATTTTTTTAATACATATCTAAATGCACAAAAAACAACTCATACAAATTTCACAAAACTTAAGCATAATATAATAAACCACATTCAATTCACACATAGCTATAAAATAGTAATGGAATCCTATTTTAATTGTTAAAAAATATATTATATACTTTGACATAAAAAAAGGTTACCCATAGTATGGATGAAATTAAAATAATAACCCCTTATACATAGCAATGTCATGGCATTGATTTACACCATTATTGGAGGTAATATTAACATTTACCTACACTAGAGGTAATATCAACAATTACCTACACTAGAGAAGGTGGATTCCTCTTGATTTATAATTTTTTCCTAGTTGTTTAATTATCCTTATAAGTCTTCCTTGACCATCACCTCCATCAGTTGGTATTGTAATACATTTTGCATTAAAAATAGTTTTGAGGAGATGGTCTTGATAAAGTCACCTTTATTTGGAGGCAATATCAATAGTTACTTAAACTAGAGAAGGTGGATGCCTCTTGATTTTCAATTTCTTCCTAGGTGATACATTATTACCATATATATTCCTTGGTAGTTTACTTTTCTTGTGATTTTATTCATCACTTCCATCAGTTGGTACACAACATCCTGATGATATGGTTTTGATAAAGTCACATCTATCTAAATTATGGAAGAGCCTTATACTTTTTTTGAACTTCCTTTAATTGTGTTAATATACCTTAGTCATAAACAAATATTAGTACCTTTACAATAAAACTTTGGTTTGCTCCTTAAATCAAATAGCTCTTTCATAGCCAAAATTATCTATGGTACAGGGATAAATTAGGTTTATTCTTCAGAAGAAGGCTTAATCAAATCACTACTATTGTCTAAAATTCCTTCAATGACAAATTCTAATCTATATCACTTTATCTAGCCTAAACTATTCTACATATAATCTCATTTCCACACTTAAAAATATTTCTGATGATCTGCCTAGTAATTTTCAAAATGAATAATATGATGGTAGCATGTTCCCAATCACAATTTGTAATACACATAACCTTTGATAAAAAAATCAAGTATATTATAATTATATAAATTCATTATAGTAATAAATAAATTTATTTTAAAATTTTGAGCATTAGATGAATTATTTCATATATAATATCTCTAATTAATTAGAAAATAGATTTCGTCCATTTTATTCTCTTTAAAATTCATGTTGATTTCTCCAATTTTATGGTAGACTTTAATTATAAATAATTTTTTGTTGGAAAATTGGGGAAATTTGTATGGAAATACATGAAAATAAATAAGTATGATATATCTAAACCTTATAAATTAAATTAAAAAACTACCATATTTATATAACAGAGATGTAACTATAGGGGACGTCTTCCTTATAGTACTTCCCCTAATGTCTTTAATATTAGCATAATGAAGGCATGGTTCACTCTCTTTAAATTATTTTTGCTTTCATATAGGATTAATTGAAGGTAAAATTCATAAATGGTAGTTGTGTTAGTGTATACTCCATTGGTTATGAGTCTATGCCATCTATTCATGGTTGTAATGCAACATATAAAAAAGTCATATAGAATCATTTTGTGGACTACGAGTTGACCAATTATGTATAAAGATTGTCACTAATGATCTAGGCCTAATATATAAACTTTTTTCCCTAAAAAATGTTGTTTATGAATACATACATCGAAGTGTGGAATGTGTTTGTTTATTCATGGCCCATCACTATTCAATAGTGTTATTATATCTAAAAACTCATGGATAAATTTTGATCTATGAAATATTTTTTTCAACTTAGATGATCATGTCTTCTTTTATTTTAATCATGATTGGGATAAGATCATTTTACATGAATCCTTGTTTTGTTATGAATGAAAACCCCCATTTAATTTTTAATTTCAATATAATCTAATATTTTTAGAAGTCTAAAGATAACATGCATATATTGACTATCTGTCTTTGCAACTATTTTATTATCAGCTAATTTCACTTGTTTGGTCTCTTGGTCATAATATTTAGTGTAGGCAAGTACCAGATATATGCATTGAAAATAGGTTGGGAAACATGTTTCATGATAAATCCCACTCTTTATTAGTATTTTAGCTATGAGATTTATATTTTTATGTTGTGTCCTCTCCTATAAACCATCCATATTGACTTGGCCCAACTTCGAATTATAGATTTATAGACAACTAGTTTGAATTAAAAGTATTTACTTATACCCACATTATTTATATTTAATTTTTATATTTATAGTCATATAATATTATAGCATTTTGAGAATATCAATGTGTATTTTATATACAATTTCATAGGGAAGCTATGTCTTTATGGGTGGAACAACTGATCAATGGTATTCATAAACCTAAGGGTTTTGGCTAATGAAAATTAAAATGTTTTTCAAGGAAATTAAAAGAGGAGTTTGTACTAAGTATTTAATTTTCATAAATAAATAGAGTAAATGGATAATAAATAAGTCTACATATTTAAAGTTTCTTGAATCATAGAGATTTTGGGATAGAATTACAAATTGTATACAACTTGAAGGGTTGATAGTAACATAGAACATAACTTGCCATAATAATTCATTAGAGAATTTTATTTAATGATTAAGGTCTCATTAGGTCACACAAGGCTCAATGAAATTATTAAATTTTCATTTAAACACTTTATTACTTCATATCAATAATTCAATGATATATTAGTTATTAAAAATTGACTTGTTTCCTATCAACCTCTCATCAACCAAATTTATGAAATGGTGTCAATCAAGCACTGAATTAGTTCTTATAATTGCTTTAAATTTATGATTAGTGAGTATCATGATGTTAAGAACTAATAAGTTCCTATAACAATTAATATTTATGATCAATGAATTGAATCCATCGAGAAATCGATAAGCTCCAAACACCATTATTTTATCAGATCATTAGGATGACCTTATTTGAGAACTAATTTGGTTAATGGAATAAAAGGAATTATAAACTTAGTAAAAATTCAAATTTTAGGATCAAGTTGAAAATTTTGTGCCATTTTTATATTCTAAATTCATCGTTTTGACTTCATCTACTCACTAGAACAAAAATTGAGAATAAATGAGAGTTTAAATTCCCATTTTTTCCTAGTACTAACCTATGTTTAGAGACCTAAAAATAATTTTTTAAATAAAGTGTTTGTGATTTTTTAATGTTTCATCTATTTTGGATTTTTAATGCATTTCAATAGTACATTAGAAACAAAATTTAATCTAATTATGAACAAAAATTTAATAAAATATATAATAATAACCTAAATAGTATGCCAAAACATTGCCATGTCAAACATTATAACTATTAGAATAGCATTAAGTGAAATAAATAAATTTTATTGACTAATAATATAAATCTATATTACATTTATATTTAAAAAATTAAAAAAAATATTTTTGTCTCACATTGATGTTTATTTTTTTAATTGATTTGTGATCTAATATTGGTTTATAGATTTTCTTTTATCTCAGGTTGTTTATTTTTTATACTATAGCATCAATGTATCTTGAATTTGAATAGGATGATCAAGTGGATTTATTTTCAAAATATATCAAAATTGTAGAGGCTAGATTGTATTCAAGTAGGAGGAGACTACATTTTATAGACATGGGAAAAATATATTTTATTTCTAGTTTCAACATAGTATTGTATGAAAAAGTAAAATTTCCATTTTCAGTTGATTAATTTGAAACTTTGCAAGATTTTTAGAATAAGCAATACTAAATTTCTTAAGAAGAGAGATAATTTTGAAATCACACAGATTTGTTAATTCCATTAATTCATAGTGATCACATATATAGTGACTCAAATGATGATAGTATTATCATGAAACTAGAGGGATATTGTAGTGATGACACAAACATCACTTGACTCAATGTGGGCCTTAAATATAGAACTAATTTTTTTGACAAATAATGTGGTTCTCAAACATAAATGTTTTTGAAACAATTATGACATATCCTAAGGGTTTATAACTCATGTGTTAGAAGATCATAAAATTTATGAAAATATATTGGGACCCATAAATTTTAGTGTGATGGTTTAAAATGTGGTAAATTATTGTTCTGAATGCTCAAACTCGATACAACTTAAGAAAGTAATAGTTTGCCTAGTTAAAAAATTGGTCTTCCATGTAAAAATAAGCTCCTTAATGATTAAATGGAGTGATTCATAAGATGGTCTATCCATTTTATAGGGTGGTGAACATAATTTGAATTTCATGGTGTTGGTGTCAAATTGATACATTTGTGGTCATCTACAAGCAAATATGTTACATAGGGAAAAATTAAAAAAATTCTTGAAGGAGATATGGTTCAATTTAAATAACTATATGATAATAAAATTAGTTTTCATGTCAATATATTATTAAAACTTCCTTTCCATGTATTCCCCGTATCTAAAGGACGTCTCATAAAATGGCCAATTTAGAAATTGATAAACATAAATGGTTCTCCCATGGGTGTTATATTTAAATGATTCCTATAATAGGTTTAGGTCAACATGTGGAATGAATTATAAGAGTGAAACCCCCAATTGGTTTATTCCACTAGTTAACATCTTTCAAAAAAAAATAATCAAAAGACCCTACAATGCTAAAAGCATAAAAAATTGAATGTCACCCTACCCAATTCATCATATCAAAAAGTTGACGAGGATATAAAATACCCAATTTTTATATATGAAGTGGAAAATGTATAATATCATTACTATAAATTAGTCTGTCTCAAATAAATTCCCATTTCTTTATTCAAATTTATATGGCATAAAATTATATCCTTGAATAAAGAGGACATGGATAAATTTGTGTTAGATGCATTAATAGTGAATTCCATATTTAATGTGGGTGAGGAACCTAAAGATGTGCATTAAATTAAATTTGATGAGATGGATGCTTGTTATAATACATGGAAAAAGACATATGAGTATCTAAGGAACACTTTCTCCAATCATAAATGTGACTAGATAAAGGGTGATAATCATTCAATAAATGGTATACTAGGAAAGAGAAATAAAGGTTGAATATTGTTGCAACAATTGCTTGCATACCAAGAATGATAATTTATAAAAATTTAGATATTTATCCACATTTAACTTATTTTTTAGGACATCATGAAATAAAATTTACTCAAAGACTACGTTTTACATTATATACCCACAATTTAATGTGAAATATATGTAATGAGATCAATTTTTTGAACCTTCCTACTATGTCACAGCCAAAATTTAGAAAGATAATGAAAGAAAATTCACAACATGTTTCAATTTAAAATTATAATTTATTTGGCGAGTGTGATGAATGTAATAATATGTACAAAAAATGTAGAGCCACAGCATGCCCATAAACACTCTAGAAATTGAATAGGAATAAAAATGTAATATTTAATACATTCAAAACTATTATACACATTAATATTTCCATATTTTACAGTTAGAAAAAAAAATTCAAGGATTCTTAAGAATTTTTCACGATCAAATGGAAAAAATTAAAACTTCCATACCAAGGATAGGTAAGAAAACTAATTCATAAGTAATGTTATGAAACTCTTAATTAATTTAGCCAGTATGCTCACTCATGGACACAAGACTAGTGTTTTTGGATAGTTTGACATACCGTGTGTTGAATGTGGATAAAATTAACATTAAAAACATTATATTTATGTCTAAACAATCTCAAAGAACTAGTCACTAATTAATATTTGGATTTATCATATGATATTAGTGGGTCGTTAAAGCATCCATTGCATTATGCACTATTACAAAATAAAGTGCATGAAAAATTTAAACAATTTAAAAATAAATTTTTCCATTCTAAATAAATTAGTGTTTATATTCAAAATAATTCATTCAAAAAATAGACACCAATCCTATACATTCAAATATATAATGTTTTGAGTCTCAACAAGAATCATACCCTTTTTTCATTTGCATCTATGCTAATAATAAGAATGGTATTCAACATTGTGTATGTAATATTCCTTCTAATGGGACACACTTATGAGGATATAGATAGGAATTTTGGTAGATTAAAAAACTCATTGTGTAAATTAGAAACATTTTTTTGACACATTCTTGGATACTTACAAAACATGCCAAGAGGGATCACGTACATTCAATATTTACCTTATTAATTAAGTGTATGACTTTAAGGCCTTTTTGGAGCCACACTTGTTGGATGGAAACCATAATATAGTGGGTATAATCAAACCTAATATGTTTGGGTTTGATGTTATGGATGGAATACCAGTAATGAAATACAAATAAATAATAAAGGATTTGTAATGGTCTCATCAAATCTTAATATGACATACATAAGATAATGGTGAGCCAAACTTACTATAAGGGAAACATCTTTTGGCACTTTTCATATAACTCAAAGATATGGAGGATAAAAAAAAGGGATTAAAATCATATATTTAACATTAGAGAAAATACACATTAGGTAGAGGTAGAGAATATTAGATTCCAAAGATAACATGTTGAGAAAATGTTTTATGTTATTTGGATAGACCATGTTTAAATTATAGCATGATTTTATATGTTTTTTTCTACAAATAATTAAATACAAAGAAGTATATGACTAGATATTAATCAAAGTCATAAAAATTCATAGGAAAGAATACATTTTTTATTTGATCAGTTAACACCCACGTTGAAGGGACCTATACCCATTATAATAGATAACCAAAAGATAAAAAAGACATAGAAAAAGAATAAAAAGGGATAAAAAGATAGAATCAATAGCTAAAAGCCCCTACCACATAACACTAACTATTGACTAAAAAACCTAAAGGTAGCTAAAAGTAAATAAATCAAGATAAATTATTTTGATTCAAAGTAAAAGACCAACTGCTTGGTCTTATTACTAACACTTTTTTTATTTCTTCCTTTGGTTTGACTACCAATAAACTGATCCTTACCTTCATCCTGTCTCTTTTACTTGAGGCTAGAGGATTGAATCTCCCTTTTTTCTTCCTTGGGATCCTAGGTGACCTCCTCCTCTTCTCTGTGCTATGTGGGTTTACCTTTTGGGGTGAAAACTAGGTGATATTTCCCCACATTAGTAGCTACCAACTCTAGGTTGAGGAACCCTTTAATATTATCAAACTTATCAATAAATTTACCACACAAGAGCTTCTAGATCACAATATTTATATTCAAATTTTGGAGGGAGTCCTCAATTTCCACTTTAACATTAAACCCAAAGATTCCTTTACCTTTACTAGTAAGTTTATGGACAAATATAGGGCTACCCAAATCTAGTTTGGGATCCTCCTACACTTCTTCAATAAAATCCCCAACATTCTGCTCCTCTTTATCAATGCTAGAATCTGACTGAGTATAGTACCCTTCCTCCTCTAAATTTTCCTTTTCACTATTGATGTCAATAGCTTCAATGATAATCTTGGAAAACTATGGATCCCCGTGCTTAATTAGAAATAATATTAAGCCTTAATAGATTAAATTGACTAATGGGTTATTTTTGAAATTTATTAATGAAACCTCCAATGATTGTAGGAATAAAAATAAAATGATAATGGTATGTATTTTAATGTGGTTGATAAGAAGAAAGTGATGGGAAAAAATTATAGTATGTTTTTCCTTAAGTGTAATGGACCTCATAATTTGGAAACAGACTTTTAACCATTTCCTTGGTAGGTTTATTCTCATAAAACCCTTTTGTGATGAAATCTTAGGTTTCTTATTTTTCTTCTTGTAGAATATGTTCAGGAGCTCCTCCCTCCACCTCTTATCTTTGAATGATTTGATATCATTGCATTCCATCCCAGTAGTTTCACTAATAAGCTCCTTAGTGATTAATATTTTTAGACCATGCATTCTTATTTCATGGTTTTTCCAACTACAGGCAAAGTCCTTAGAGAGCACTATGTCATGCCCAGTTAGATGTTCCATAGATTGTGTCATCTTGCCCTTGACCATTTTATACCATACATATTAATTTTCTTTAACATCAACAAAAGAGATTGGTTCAAATCAATCTCTATCCCCACCCCTTTTGTGAAATTGAAAACTACTTCTATATGCTTCACAATATAAAATATCCCAAGTAATAAAGATATTTATGTTGAGAATTTTTTTAAAAGACCTAAACAATAATTCAATCTATTTATGGATGTGTAAATGGGAAAAATTCTTTTAGTATGATCAACAAATAAATGAAATATATATATATATATATATATATATATATATATATATATATATATATATGGGAAGGGAATATGGGAATATTTACCTTAAACTAGAAGGTGGGAATTTGGATAGAAAGGTAAGGATTCAATATTATAAACCTACAAATGAGAGAGTGGAAGGTGAAACATTTGATCATGATTTTTTAAGGCCAAATAAATCATGGACCAAATCATATTAAATTAAACAATAGATTGATGTGGATAGTATCTTCTAGGCATGGACACCAAATAAAACATGGAAGGAGGATCAATCAAGTAACTTGATAAAGGACATGAGGTGATTAATTTATATCTTTAAATACTTGAACATGGTAATGAATATTAATTTACATGGTGAGATTATTTAATATCATAAATTAATGTGTTATTATAGTGGCTCGAGATGTGGGTTTATTAGAAATCATGCTCCAAAAAGACATTATAATCATTGTACTATTATTTAGTATGAATGGAAGATTGATATTTATTTAATAAAATTATTTTTCATTAATAAATTTTTTATTATCATCTCTATCTCTAGTTCATGGAGTCTCATAAAAGTTAAGTGACTTTATTCCATAGTTATCAGGGTTGATTGAACACAGACTAGGTTTAATTTGGTTCAAACCTTAAGCTAATAAAAATTATTCAATTATTAGGATTTTTTAATATTTTAGTATTGTATTTATTTTATAAAAAATGTGTATCGAAAAGGAAAAAATGGCTGATAGGGAAACCCTAGATTTGTGCAGAACATGTTGAATAATTCTTAGGTTGTCGATAAATAATCATGTACATCATGTGACTATTTTATTTTTCACATATGTTGGATATATATAGGATGAAAGAGGATTGTTAATTTTTTGATTTTTTTTGTTTATATATATATATATATTGTAGATTAACTAAAAATATCAAAAACTTGTTAGCAATAGTTGTCATATATTACATGCCTAAAACATGGCAGATGAATTTATTTTTATTGGAATTATTTATATAATTATTTTATTCCCACTATATGTGGTGTATGAACATTTTAAAAAAATATTAAAATAAATAATTCATATTTTGACAATCTATCTACACTAAAACTATGATGCCTCTAATCATCCATAGTAAGAGAATCCATATAGGAATTTTTAGAATTTGGGGAAGGAGGGACAACACATGGACAAGAATTTACCCTCTCTAAATATGATCTTCCAATCCTTATTCATGATAAAAATAATCCTAAAAATATTAGGTCAACTTTTGTGTGATTCATCCTCAAGATAGACTAGGGCAACCTTTAGGGTTTGTCAATCCAATGGTTGTGATAGAATATAATATAATGGTGGAGATTTATTTCTCTAATTTTGAAGGGAAAAGTGTTTTAAAACTTAATGTTCAAGTGATTTTAAGTTTACTTAAACTTTATTTAGTTGTGCACCTTATGTTTTTAGGTTGAGTTCATTTTCTAAATGGGGGTGTCACTATCACACTATTAAGTAGTACTAGGGAAACTATGGGGTATTATGTTATAAATAGTAATTATGATATAATTTTACCCTCATTTAAAAATAGTTGGAATACAATAATAAAAATATTAGAATCCAATATCACACTACTTGGAACCAATAATAGAGATATTAGAATCTGATATCACACTATTTTAATACTAATAATAGAAGGATTGGAATCCAATATCACACTAGTTAAAAATTAATAATAAAAATATTGGAATCCAATTTCATCAATTATAAAACCAAAAAAGGCAATAGTAAATGTATTTATTTAGTGTCATATGTCTAAATTTAATGAAATGATGGTTGTATTTTTTATTTAATTTTAAGACATTTTTCATCATTTCGTAGTGTTTTAGTATAGGAAATCAAAATTTAATGGAAACATGATATTTTCATATAGGATATTGGTATATTTTTAAATATTAAATATTATTTCTAAGTTCTATCACTTTTTTAGTGTTTCCCTACAGAGATCATTATTTTTTATGACCAACATGTACCCATTTATTTTGAAATAGAGACCTTGATTTTTTTCTAGACACATTCTTATGGATGAGTGAATTTAATATTCTTTTGTTTCTAAAAGTGGATAGATTTACAATTGGCTTTCCAATTAGGTTTTAAAGTCATGTTATTTTGAAGTGTATATTTTTTATTAACACTTTTAACATTATTTATAAGTATTTTATATGTATTTTATTGTGCCCTCTAATAATGTCTCCAAGTGTTTTATGAGAAAACCTATGAACAATTGACTTAAAAGGATTTAGGCTTATAAAATATTAAATTATTTAGACTTATTCATTTATAACCTTTCTTATTTCATGATTAAATCTCATTTGATTTAATTTTTATTTATAAATTTTATTTATCAAAGTATAACTTTATTTTATTTGTAAATAGTTGGGCAAATGGACTTAATGGCTTTGTTTTGCTTATGCAAGTTTAGAATTATCCATACCTTATTTTTGACTTATTCATAAGATTATTTTAATTTCTAAAATAAATAAATAGATACTTACATCCATAAAATAATTTACACTTGGAAATTATCTAAGATTTGTTCGTAGTCACTATCATCTTTCCATTTATCATTCAGTCACATAGTTTTAGAGTTAGTCACATTAATTCATATCCAAACTAGTCCAAGGAAAGCTTCCTAGTCCACGTGGAAATGTTTTTTGGTGCTCAAGATAAAAAAATCCAAAGAAAAATAATTTTTCAAAGGACCCAAGTTGACTTCACTCCCCCACATCAAGTTTCTAGGAACTCACATCCTTATTAGTTTTTGAAGGTAGTTTATTGAAGACTAAACCTTAGAAGGTTGTGAAACAGTACTAGCTTTAAAAGTGGTAGGCTCACATTTATCCATGCATATGTAGTTATTCATAGTAATTTTACTTAGATAAAACCCATGATTTCATAATAATATGTCATAATACATGGACCCCTAAGAATAATTCACATGACATCCAACTAGAAATTATCTATAGTTAAAGTCATGACTTTGTGAGGCATCGACATGTATCATTGATATTAATAAAAGGAAATTATTGGATCCTAATTAAAAAATAACATAAAGATCCAAGACAACACAATGACTGCCTCAAACTAGTACTATAAGATAAACTTTTATGGAATTTATCATCATTCAAACTATCACAGGTCCGTAGATGATAAAATAGTCTAAAAATTTCATCCAATATTGGAAATTAAAGAAATGTGCTCTTGTAAATGATAATTAAGGCCCAAGGATGACACCATCATTGTAATTTTTTGATGTAGAGAACATTTGGACCTAAATTTATCACTCAAGCATAGGTTGAGTAAGAAAGCTAAATGGTATATGGAAGCCCCATAACAAATCCTAATAGAATTATCATGTATCTATATGGCTCCAATGAGAAAATATATTTGATTATGATCTTTATGCCCACTTTTATTATTTTCATTTTTTGAGCATGCTTGTGGTTATTAAAAAAAATTACATCATGGAAATGAGTGGGTACACCCCACCTAATCTATAAATTAGTACTTATATACATTTAGTACACTAGTATAGAAACAATAATATATGATTAAAAATACTACTAAAAACTACATATAAATGACCAAACATGATCATGTGACCATTAGTAGTGTATTTCCAGTCATTTATAACATGACCAAATTGATGACTAAACCATTTTTAGTCTTTTTTTTTATTGATCTATTTTGTAGTACATTTAGTCATTGATTGCCATAATATGGTCACTTATTTAGTCATTTTTTATTCACTAATATATTTACTCATTGATTGTTATTAACTGGTCACTTAGTCATTTTTATTCACCGATTTCTATCCATTGGTAGTGTATCTAGTCATTAATTTTAATCATCATTTTGATCAATTTAGTAGTATACTTAATCATTTTTATTCATTGATTTCACTAGTCATTGTTGTGTCATGATCACATTTGTTGTGAGTATTTCAAAACAATAATATAATGAGATCACACAAGTCATCATTATGTCATGATCACATTTGTTATGAGTATTTAAAATATAGTAATATATTGAGATCACACAAGGTAGTATATGATTAAAAAAACTAATAAAAACTAAAATATATCAATATATCAAATAAAATCAATATCACACGAGGAAACCTCAATATTTTAAGTCACATTCTTGCAATTCAAATCATAGCAAGCTATTTCACATATGCAATCATTAGAGGATCAAATTGCATTTTAATAAAGATTGGGTGTGGGCTTTAAAATATTCCATATTTATTGATTCAATTTTTGTTAAATATCCTTGGTGGTGGTTCACTTTGGTTTGGGTCCCTTTTTAGCCATGTAACAATTCGGTGAAGCTTTCAATCATGGGAGGAGAAATATTTATAACTAAGCCATTATCATGTGATAAAACCAAATCATTTGATATAATCTAGAGTATATGTTATGAAGGTGTAATTCCTCATTTTATTGAATGTCTGAATGGATATGATGAGAACATTTCCATTCAGTTTGCTTCAAGCTAGGATGGTGATCATAAAGTTCAAGTTGGAGGTATAGAGTTGGTTTTTAGTGAGGAATTGATTGCTAATGCCATGGGTTTACAATACGAGGGCATTATAATGAAAATAATCAATAAAGTTCAAGACTTAGAGGGGTTGAAAAAATTCTTCATTGAAGGAGAAGAATTGGTGAAGTTGTAGGGAGGCTTTGATAGAGAGTGCTCATTTAACCCTTGGGATAAGGTATGCTTCACCATCATGAAATATTTTACCCTTCAAGGTCATTTGAAGTGCTTTTATCATTACCATTTAACTCTTTTGAATCAATTTCATTAGAAGGTGTTGGTTAACTTCTTCATCTTCATTCATAGAGATGTTTGTTAAGTCTATCAAAAATTCCCTAGAAAAAACCCAATTGCCTTCACTATCCTACTCCACCAAGGTCTTATCTTCGGGCTTTATCACTTTCACCTTATGTTATATCCCTCTAAGACTTTAAAAGTGCAAGTGTTAGATAGTTCCCATGATAGTGATCTTGATGACTATCACATTCCCCTAAGAGTGGGTCCCCATGGTTCCCTACGCTTTTCCAAGAACCTTTCCCCCCCTCTTAAAACCTATACCCTAAGTTTGAAATATTTTCCCCTCTCTAGTAGGGCTCTGATTTCCCCTCCTCAATAGTTGTAACTTATATATCCCCTAACCCTTTTGAATCTCTAGTTGTCAAAGGGTTGTGGGAGCTAAAAAATAACCATTCATTTTTTGGTAATAAAAAGAGAAAATTGATTGTTCAGATCAATTTTGAGAATATCACTTAGGGAAAGAGTAAGAATAGAAAGTAGTGGGGGTGGAGCCTTAGAATCTGGCTAGTGACAAAGAGCACTTTGAGGCCTAGGTGCAAGGTGAGGAGGTTATAGAGGAAGGGTCTAGTTTTAAATTTTAGAGATGTATGAAAAGAAATATGAATATCAAGAGATCTAGGAGACTGACAGGGAAAAAAATTCATTGCTAAAGACTATGGATGATCCCTCTACCTTGGATCTAGGGGAGGAAATAGGCAAATTAAAAGATAAACTAATCTTGATCAACAATTAGAGAAGGAGGGAACCAATTATTTTTAAGATTTGAATGACTCCACTTATGATTATAAAAAGGAGGATTTCATGGATAACAGTGAAGAAGAGAGCCAAATTGAAAGGGAGTTGGAGGAAGTGAAGAAGGGTTTGTACTCCCTTCAGAATAAAATGAAGGTGTTAACAAATATTTTCTTAAAAGTTGTCCACCATGTGGATTCTTCCCTATTGATTCTCTCAGACCTCCCAAAATAAGATAAATATAGAGAAGAAAATATTGATAACATGGAGGACCTTCTCAAGTTCATCAAAGAAGATTGGAAATATTTAATCAATTAAAACTAGTGTTTTTGTTATGGTTAATCCCTAGTTTATTTTTTGTTTCCTATTTTGCTTTTCTATATCAGTTGTTTTTTGGTTTTTAGTGGCCTTTGGCCTATTTTACTTCCCCTTGGGCTTTTATTACTTGGGATCTACACCCTCTTTGTAGACTTATAGTATCAAAAACATATAATCGATGTAATTGTAAATGCTCACTTCTTGAAAGAAGAATTTAGAAAATATTTAATATGGATTAAAAATGATGATTATAGACACCCATTACAATATTTGACTTGTTACATTTTATAATTGGGGGTATATTTTTGGCTTCCATTAGATTCATAAGTATTAGTAGTATAGATATTTTAAATATATATATCGAAAAAATGTAAAGCGATGTCAAATTTTAGACTCCTATTTTAGATTTGTCACATACCATACTGATTGAGACTCCATTAACTTCTTCATTAATTTATATCTGACAAGAGTATGAAAAAATTTAAGTCATAATATTATTTACAAGAAAGGTAATTCCAATTAGGTTACAGATTGATTAAGTCACCTATAGTTAAGTAATAAGAGTACCTTAATATTAATCATAAGAAAATTATCTCCAAATATGATGAAAACTAATTATGTCACCTCTAATTATAGCACTAACAATAGTCCTAGATTCTTGTGGCCATTAGCCTTTTAAATGGGCCACGTTGTATGGCAGTGATCCTTAATTTTATTCACATACCACATAAAATGCATAAATATTATTCTGATCAATATGTAGAGAATGACTATGATGAATCCATGAATATTTCTCATGAATCAACATTTAAAACATTATTGAATATAGCTTACTCTAATTTTAAACTTAGGATGAATTAATAAATGTTTGGGTATTAGATACAGGTGCCACCAAACATATGACATAATGATGAGACTTCAAAACATATGAAATAAAACACAAAAAAACATAATCAATCATTCACTTCCACATAATGAAATTGAAATTAAGAAGTCAAAATACTAAAATTTTATTGAGAAAAGGTGTTCTTACAACAGATACAAGATATAAATATGTGTCTTTGCTTTGAAAAATATGTTAATACAAAGTGTGTTTCTCAGTGCTGTGATTGAGAAAATTGAGTTACAATGCCTTTTTTTCTTATACATCTCCAAAATAGATTAAATAAACACTAATAATATCCTTTAAAAACACATTAAAACTATTGTATAAAGTAGTGGGCCAAGTTATCTAATAGCTACTACATGATAAACATCAACTATGTCATTTTTTCAAATATTTTAGTGGCCACCATGTGTAAGTTCCTTCTTTCTCTTTCAAATAGAAAGATCCATCTATTTTGTCTTCATATGCAAGGGGTATGTTACTTGTGACCTTTAAAATATTTACATTTTCATCTCATTTTCCTTTTAATTTGAATCCATGTACAATAAATAGTAAGTGAATCTGCCCAATACCCACAACAACACCATCAAATAGATCGAACACCTAGAATTTATCCCCTTCTTGGAGTTTATCAATAAATTTTTGAAAAAATAAAAAAAATAAACATTATATTCAGATATAAAACACACGTTATATTATAAAAATGGAGTGGGGTAACAGTCACATAAAGAGTCATAAATGAAATTTGAACTAATTATAGATTCTTTGGGAAGAAAATGATGACATGAGGAAAGAGGATTCACAAGGTGTTGATGGAGATTTAGGATATGGTAGAGTTGAAGTGAGTCAAAAGGAGAAGATTTTGGTTATCAATTTTATTTTCAATGCTGGAGGTGGTTATGCATGAAGCTAGGATGGAAGATTTCCCTTCCCAATGGTATAATGAATTTGTTTCAATATTAACCAATATCAAAAGACATTATAATTATCATTGTTTATGGTTGATAAGTCTCACAATTATAATCTAGGAACTCTGGAAGTAATGGAATAGAATATTGTTCCAAGATAAGGAAATGAGTCTCAAATTCCTCCAAAACAAGATTGAAGCAAGTATTATGGAAATAGTTAATATCAAATTAAACTTTATTAAGTTAAAGGAACATTTTAAGTATAAAGAATGACAAAACATTTGGATAGATAACTAACAACTATTATATTACCTCAACTAATTCAGCACAACTATGATGATTATGTTGCACATTCTTGTCTAGTTAATCATTATCACTATCAACATCAGTAGCTCTATTGACATCATAAAGGTGTTTTTGTTTTCCTAATGATTTGATAAAATTTCTCTGCATGTGGTTTAACCATCATGCAGAGAAATATACAAAGCATTCAATAGTCAAGTAAAGAATGCAAGCTATAAATTTGTCCCAAAGAACATTTTCTAGATCACTCTAACAATAAAGAAATAGGGTTGCATTATCCTAATCTTATATTTCAATAATCTACATATTAAGAGGAATTTGTATATATAATTGACAAACAAGTAGAAATGAGATTAATAGAGCCTCTTACCTCAGTTGAGTCTATAGATTTATGCTCATTCCATGCAGAAATTATAAGGTTAATGGAGGTAACCAATTATGAAACTTGCTAAGTGAGACCAAATATGCAATTCATTACCTATTGGTACCCTTAATTTTAATTTAAATGATATATAGAGGCCCCTAATGGGAATTTGATAGATGGATTTGAAAACTCTATTGAAGAACTAGATTTCCATTTCACCCCACTCTTAGATTTACTAATTCGATCTGGTACTGCCATATAATTGATAATATCTTCTGCACCTGCTTCTCTATTACTATTTTCCACCTAAAATACAATGTAAATTTCAACATATAGTTAATTAAATAAAAAATAAAAATAAATAACATAGTGTAAATTGAACCAAAAATCCATACACTTATTGTAAATTTGTCCATTTTGGCCTGCAACCCACCTCAACCAAATGAATATCCAGCCCTCACATTATCTCTTGATCTCTTGCCTATGTTAATCTTTGCCAAATATTCTTTAGAATACATACTTTATTTTAATGCCTCCCACTATTTGGGAGATAGAGTGGAGTCTAACCTCTCTTTTCTCTGCATGATTGTTTTTCTACAATTGTATCTAAAATTATTCATAAAAATTCTCATCTTTTGCTTGTAATATTTTCTATAGATTTGTCCACCAGTAGTCTCAAAAGAATTGTACACATTTTCCATAGGTCATGGATATTTCATTGTAAAACTTGATTTACAAATATCCAAATGGGTCCACATCTTACACCCAATTTAAAGGCCCACTTTGCAACATTTGGCCCAATAGGATCACCATCTCTCGATACCTCAGCCAAGAATGGCTTCTTGTCTTCTAATTTTGTTTCTTTTGTATTCCTCTTTGTATATATATATATATATATAAAAAAAAAAATCTTGACTCAATCTTTGTCTTTTGATAAAAGCAAACACATCTTCTATTAAACCACTACCACTATTTCTAGTTGATCCACTAGTTCCATCAAAAGTTCTAAATGCAATATGTGCACTCTAATGCATAAAAAATGAAAGTGGTCTCTCTTCATGACTATCTTTAACCAGAACTTGATGCTCCTTGGCCACATTAGGTGTGGCATGAGTAGGTATATTAGTACCAATCTCTATATATTTCACTTCAAACACATCCTTTAATTTTGAATAAATCATCTGCATACCTATTGTTCCTTTGCCTTAATTTTTTCAATAATCTCTCTTATAATTTGTGATAAGAGGTCATCATGATGTTGCACATCACCATGTGCTATATCAGGCTATGCATCACCATGTGTTATATCAGGTTGCACATCATCATGTGCTACATTAGGTTACACATCACTATATGCTATATCAGGTTAAAAATCATCACAACTAATATTTTCACCAAATATATTTGTTGAGTCACAAATGTGTCAGATTTTATGAGATGACAACACTGTATCTTTTCTTTCCTTTTGTTTTTTTTAATACATTTTTTTGCACTCTTTTTCTTTCCTATAAAACAAAAAAAAACATATTATGTCTTATTTACATTAATCTCTTGCCTATAAAATTTCATTAAACACTTTTAAGTAAATAATATATTACTTAGTGGGTTTACAACTTGCTTATTTGTCAAACCAAGACATGATAAATATTAATTATTCTTGGCCACTTTTTCTCTATAAAAGCACTCATTATCTATCAATGAAATTTCAGCATTATGATCACTATCATTAACTAATTTGTGTCTTATAGTCCTTTTCCTCATTTCTTGAAGTCAAATAAATAATAATGTATAAATCAATAGCTTGAATCAGTAAAACTTTATTGAGTTCATAAGTTAAAATGGAAACTTAAAAAAGAATTTAGTTTACAAATTAAAAAGAATTTCTAGTCAAAAACCAAGAAGATGTTTAAAATTACAAGTATCAGACTATAAATATGACTATCCCTTATTTCAATTAGATATTAACACTTAAGAATCCTAATCACTCCTATCTACATCTACTCAATTTTCTTCCTCAACCTCATATGTGACATGAAATATATTCTCTCTCCCAATCTCTTCATTGGTAATCAAAATATCTTCTTCAAACACTCTATCATCATCTTCATCCACTTCTTTGAATGTTTCTTGTAAATTAACATATGGCCCATTAGGCATTATATCGATAACTTCCATGAATTTTCATTTGGAATGAGACTCTGTTTGAATGACATACGACCATCTTAGGATTCTTACATCAACAACTAGAAATGATTGGTTCATTTGAAGAGGGGAAACATATGGCTCATCATTCTCTAATTAAAATTGTCATCTATTTGTGTGTATAAATGCATACTCATAAAAATATATTGTAGATGGTTAGATCCACTTAAATTTTAATAATATAGGACTATTTTCACCAAAATACACTTGAATAATTTATTGGATGAATACAAACATAAAATTTCTTCTCAATTTCATGAAGAAATTTATCATTAACAACACAATCATAGTTTGTCTTTCCTGTATCTTTTTCTTCCACTCTTAAATGACTACCATAGGTTGACATTCCACTAAAATGCATATCCCATAAATGTGGAGTTTTTGAAACCTCACTTTCCTCTATTTGTATATCTTGAACTTTTTCTTTTACATCACTGACTGCATTAGTAATCTATTCTTCAAATTTTGGAAAAGAATCACCTCCAATAAAATCATGACGTCTAAAATTTTGAGGTCGATGTTGTATCCAAGCTTGATTTTCTTCTTCATATTTTCTACATATAATATTAATGTACAAATAGTAATATTAGTAATATAAATGTGTAAATGTAATTGAGCAAATAAATTATTGTGTGATTTTTTTACCTATTCCATTTATCAAATGAACATGTGTTTTGAAGAATATAGTCATGTATCACATTTATTTCTTAATTTAATATCTTAAAGTGACATCCATTTCCTTCTAATAATTCACCTACAACTCTCTCATCTTCATCATCATCTCATACATGTTAATTGATATTTTAAAAATCCTTCATATATTTTGTGCAAAATCCCATGGGCTCTTGCATTAAATATCCCTCAGACATGTTGCCTTTTGATTTTACCCTAGTATGCACCATTTTTTTCAAAACCTTCATATATCATTCTATAGGATACATCCATCTCATTCTCATTGGGCCACAATTCTCTAGTTCATATTATATATGTATAAATAGATGCATAGATATTTTAAAGATTGTTGGTGGAAATTCCCATTCCAATATACAAAGGACTTCAACAACATCCTCCCTCAAACTATCAAATTTTGAAAGATCTAATACATGTAAACTCATTCTCTTTAATATTAGGCCCAACCTTATAATTTCCAATCTTGGCCCATTTTCCAAACTTGATATATTTACCACAATAGGTAAAATATTATTGATTATGACATGATAGTCATGGGTCTTGAGGCCTCTTAAGCCATTAATGTTAGTCTGGATTCTAATACTACTATTTACATATCTAGTGGGAAAGTGAGTCTGAGACATCAACTGTAAGAATTATGCATGTTGTTCCTTTGTCCAGACATAAGGATCACTAGGTTTTCTATATTTTTCATCATCACATTTTTCAACCCAAATATTTTGATGAATCTTTAGTTGTTTAAAGTCTTCACATGATGAAATAGTATCAAAAGCACCAAAAAGAGTTTATATAATAGCATATGCTATGTTTTTCTTAGTATGCATAAAGTTAATAGTATGCCTAATGGTTATATCCTTAAAGTATGGTAACTTATAAAATATGCACAACCATTTTACAATACTTTCATTACATGGATCGTATCTAATACAATATATCTAATAATTTTCAATAAATGACATTCTTTTTTATCCATTCTCAATAATGTAATCACCTATTATTAGTAATGGTGCTTGACGATTCTCTTCTTGACCATTGAAACATGTTTTTTTTAATGATATGGATGATCCATTTTAAGGTAAGCACTATGTCCATAATAAATAGACTTACACAAACTTATTGAGTTCCTCACAAAATCCTTAAACTTGCAAGCAAGACATCCATATTATCCATGAACACTAAGACTAGACAATATGCCATATGCAAGAAGATCATGAATTATAAACAATAAGGAAGATCTTAAAGTGAATTTGATTAAATGATCATCCCTTAATTATTGAATTGCTTCAATTAATTTCCATAATTCCATTATCTCATCATATAATGGCTCTAGATAAGCATCTATTGTATCTAAAGTCACTCTTTTCTTTCCTGGTATAATTAATGATAGCATTAAGAAAAATGTTTTACTTACTAACCATCGAGGCAAGTTATAATTTGTTAAAAACACTAGCCAAGTTGAATATTTAGTACTTTTATTTGAGAATGGGTTCACCCCATCTAGAGCTGAACCCAACCTTATATTATGAGGATCTTGAGAAAAATTAGGCCATTTGTTATCGAATTCCATCCACATCTTAGAATCAGGCACATGTCATTAATTTCCATTAGTGCTATTATTTTGGGCATGCCATTGCATAAGTTCAGTAATGTCTTTACACCTATACATTTAGAGTAATTATGGAATTATCATAATGTGGTGAAAAACCTTTTTAGGAACCATAATTGATTTCAACCCTTGTCTATACCTCAATTTATGACATTTTGGACATTCACTCTCACTTTCAATATTACTATGAAATAATACACAATCATTCACACATGTGTGGATGTTTTCATACCCTAAGCCTAGACTAGTGATTTTATTTTTACATTGATTTCATTTTGTTGGTAATGTGGAGTTGGGTGGTAAAAATGAACTTAATAATGCCAATAACTGATCTACACTCTCATTTGTCCAAAAAAACACCACTTGTAAGTTAAGAATTTGAAGGATTGTTGTCAAATTACTTAACTTAAAATTAGCATACATAAGATTTAAAACATCCTCCATAAGCTTATCCCAATCAGCATTTAGACCCTCATTCAACATTTTATCAACTTCAAACCAGTCATCTAACATCGTTGCCTCTTCATCTATGTTTGGTGCCACTTCATCCATGTTTGTTTCCTCTTCATATCTCACACTTTGTAATTATATCATATCTTCATAATGATTTTAATACCAAGGGCTTATACCACTATGTCCATATCTTATCATATGTTTAAGAATCTGATTTATTTTTCTCACCTTTCCACCAAGACAGTCATTACATGGACATGGATATTTGTCCATGTCCCTCTCATCGTCTATTGTCTCATCAAATGCATGGTATTGATCCACAGTCAACCTTCGACGTTGATACATTTTTAATGTTCTACACATAACAACAAAAAAATTTAAGGAAAAAATAGGTAAACCAAAAGTTTAAGATATTTTGAAATTAGTAGAAAAAAATCATATTTTTAAAAAATGAAAAAAATTGTAGACTAAGAGACAAAAACTATTTTTTTTAATTGAAAGGCATTTGTATAGAAATAGATTTATAGAGATCAAATAAAATATAGATTTTTACTAATGAATTGTAAAAACTAGATTTTGGTAGTTTATATTCAAACTACTAATTATATTAAATTACACATCTTTCAAACTCAAAGAATTACTTCACATTGTGTAACTAATAACTAAATGTTAATAGATGATAAAATTTCAATTAAAATATATTTTTTACAAATTCAACCTTAGTAATCATGAAATTAATTCACATTTCATAACTAATAACTAGAAGCATCTACCAATTGCATTTACTTGTTATGGCATTCCATGAGACCACATTTCTTTGAAGCATTTTTTCAACTAGTTCACTACCTTGTCTATGCTACCACATTTTTCATACATGTTTACCAAATCATTTTATCAAATAGTTTAGTGTCTTGTTGCTATGGATAAAACCATAAAACATGTACTTTTGAACAAGCTATGGATGCTTGGAAAAAATCTATCAAAGCGTAATAGTAAGTAATAGCATAGACATGATAATGAACTAGTTGAAAAAATGCTTCAGATAAATCTGGTCTCGTGGTGATGGAATTTCATGACAATCTATAAAAATTCACTTGTCATGGCATTCCATCACTATGAGAGCACATTTCTTTAAGGAATTTTTTCCAAAATTCATAAAATTCATCCTAAGAGTCCATATTCCTTTTACAACTATTCCAAGAGTCATTCATAATAATCTCATATCATGTGCATGTGAAATACATTTGTATTTTGATCATTGATGTGCTTTTTATCTCTTACTAGTAGCCCCACAATACATTTAAATATCTTTGGTGGGTGTGTGGGAACCAAAGGAAGTGAAAAGATAGTTACTACTTCCCCACAACATGTAAGAACTTCACTTGTAGTGTTGTGGTATATAGATACTAGTTATCATTTCCCTAAAGATGTCTCAAAAGTAATTGGTAGGTTGTTGAAAAGAGTTTTATTAACATATAATATTTCACCGTGACCTCGTGATAAACAAAATGTTGACATGTGGTGATGTAGTAAGAGAAAATAATACTAAATACATCCCCTTTAGGATTCCCATATTGTGTCCACCCAATTATTTTCATCATTACCAATATAAAATGAGCATACAAGATAAGGTTGACCTTTGTGGTCCCCCAAGATGCCTCCACTACCTACTATTATTAGATTTACCTTATTTGATACAATTCTATTTTTTGGATTTTTTAGTTGATACATGATCTTTTTTTTTCCTTAGGAAAAAATCATAATTTCATATTTAAAAATAAGAAATTGGATAATATCAAATGCATCTAAAATCATACCATAGGGATGAAATACATGGATATAACCATCCATAAAACCTAAACATAGAAAGAGTTGAAGTGTAAGGCACTCAAAGAAAAGCAAACCAATATAAACAAATATTTGTCAAGTAGACAAGAAAGATGTTAAAGGTAAATAAGTAGCCTTACAACATTAGTCTCATCTAAATAAGTGTTAGAGTTAGTATTCAAATTCATTCATATAGTTAAGTTTCATTTGGAGTGTTTTGTTATAATCATTATATTATTTTCTTTGTGCACATGAATAATATTTTGTTGTGTATTTATTTAGACAATCCACTTATAATCTGATTGATCACAACAACCAAATGGTTATTTTGAAATCAACTCATTAGCTTATTTATCATTTCATATCATTTCCATGTGAAATACATTTGTATTTCTATCATTGATGTGTTTTTTGTCTCTTAGCACAACCCCATAGTACATTCACATAGCTTTGATGGGTGTGTGAGAACCAAAGGAAGTAAAAATATAGTTACCACTTCCTTGAAACATACATGAACTTCACTTGGGATATATTGGAATATAAATAATAGTTATTTTGACCCCACATATGTCTCAAAAGGAATTGGTAGGATAGTAGCAAGAGATTGAGTATCATATAATATTTCATCGTGACCCTATGATAAACAAAATGTTGACCTACGAGGATGCAGTAAGAGCAAATAGTACTAAATACAACCCCTTTAAGAGTTCCATGTTGTGCCCACAAAATTATTTTCATCATTCCCAATATCTAATGAGCATAAAAAACAAGGTTGACCTTGGTGGTCCCTCAAGATTCCCCCACTGCCTACTATTATTAGATTTGCCTTATTTGATATGATTCTATTTTTTGGATTTTTTAGTTGATACATGATCTTTTTTTACTTAGGAAAAAATCATAATTTCATATTTAAAAATAAGAAATTGGATAATATTAGATACATCTAAAATCATGCCATAGGAATTAAATACATGGATAAAACCAACTAAAAAACCCAAACATAGAAAGAGTTGAAGTATAAGGCACTTAAAGAAAAACAAACTAATATAAAAAAATGTTTGTCAAGTAGACAAGAAAGATGTTAAAGGTAAATAATTAGCATTACCACATTAGTATAATCTAAATAAGTGTTATAGTGATCATTCACATTCATTCATAGAGTTAATTTTGATTTGGAGTGTTTTGTTATAATCATTGGATTGCTTTCTTTGTGTACACAAACATTATTTTGTTGTGTATTTATTTAGACAATCCACCTATAATATAATTGATCAAAACCATCAAATTGTTGTTGTGAAACCAAATCATTAGCCTATTTATTATTCTTTCCTTATTTTTCAACATGCCAAATCTAATTCTTGTAGCGATATGATAAATAGTGAAGGAATGCCAAAGGATCTCGTAGTCCTGTGATAGTCAAATCAAAGGTTTGTGGTAACATGGTATGAGATGTAATGGGTAACATGTATCTTTCCATCACATAATTATGTTTATTAAGGTTTATAGGGTGGAGGTAAGTGGTGAAAGATGTAGTATAACCATACAAAAGCTCTCATGATTCTATGATAGATCTAAATAGGTCTTGTAGTTATGTGGTAAAGTATTAAATGTTGAAATGACTATATCACCACCCTATAATAGTTATCATTGATGCCTATTATTGAAGTTCCCACCTATCCATTATATTGGACCAAATCAATGGTCTATGTTTAAAAGACATGAATGCTAAGATTTATTGATTTCATGGAATGAACTAGAGTAATGACAAAATGACCAGCTCTGTAGTAGAATAAATTTGGAATTTATTTATATTTTATCACTCAAGTAAATTTAGTGGTGATTGTATACACTAAAATCAATCTCTTTTTGCACACTTCAACCATATTTCAACTAGGTAAGTCTATCTCATCACTCTCTTCATAAAAGTTTGTATTTAGTTTGTGTTTTGTTTTCAACTAGTTTGGTAGAGCAAGTGACTATCAAAGCCCTAATTCATAAAAGAATCAAACTATGGTACCTAAGAAAAATACATCTAAAATTAAGATCACCGAACCCCTTTTTCCCAATAAATGGTCCCTTAAATAGTCAATATTGGTAATTTTTCAATATTTAATTTATAAAGGGTATAAGAAAATATTCAAGGATGTAGTAGAGGGGTGTCTGGATGCTAGAGTCCCTATCTCAGGATGGAACCTTTTTTGGTATGTTTATGAAAAGTGAGATGGACAGGGACTAGTTTCAAATCAATGTGATTTGAATTTGGCTAAGATTTTGGTGACAAATGTATTCATTGATGTCGATTTGATCAAGATATTGGCACAACACTATTATCCAGCCACCAAAACTATCATATTGCCAAATGGGTCACCATTAGTGGCTATGGATAGAAATTTAATCATTGATTACTTCATGTTCAACAAGAAAATCCTCACAAAATTTTACTTGAATAAGAGTGAACAAGAATATACTATCTTGGGACATACACATAGGAGTGATGAGTTGTCCATGTACATGAGGAAAGGGGCCAACAATAAAAGGATTTCAATCCCAACCACTGTAGTTGAGCCTTTTCCAGTTGACGACTTTATTGTGTATTTTACAAGGACATATTTTTATTTGTGTCAAGTGATAGTAATTAATGCCCAAGAGATAATTCTAGTTGGCATGATGATGATGGCCACAAAATTATAGAACCTAGAGGTTAATGTTGAGTATGATTTTACATCATTTATTGAGAAGAAATTGCATGATGTATTTTTTCAAATAAGGGAGAACAAGACACCTATGGAGTTTAAATATTATTCTTTGTTGTGTCATTTAATTTTATATTAGAATAAAAGTAATTATCCCAATAGGATAGACTTGAGCATGTTTGATCAAAATAGATAGAAGTTGCTTACACAATGTTGGTGTTACAAATGGGAAACTCATTGTCAGAAATCTAACTATGCTGTGTTCCATGATAATTTATTAGTAATAATAATGAATTCCCTTGGTATCCTTTTTCCTAGATTGACCAAAGAGGTTAGATAAATGTTGAGGCCTCTTGCTCATAGGCTAGAACAGGGTCACAAACATAACTTTTTTGATTGCTATTATTTTCTTGACCATACTATAATTAGAGTATATGGGTGTACTCAACCACCCCATGTGTTGCCAAAATTTGTTCCAAACAAAATTAATTTTCTTGAATTCATGTGTCAAATTCTTTAGATGGAGAAATATGTGATGAAAAAAAAAAGGGCACATTTATTCTAGATTCCATTATTTTTTGTGAATGGTACATGGTGTAGATACCTTAGATGAGTTTTTAAGGCTAAATATTCTTTACAATTAGGGATAGAAAGGGTTTGTGATCCATAGGCTCACATGAAATTTTCTAGACAAGTCATCCTTACTAGGATGGGGAAATCCCATCAAATCAATTTTGATTAGGATGTGATCATAAACTATGTCACTTTTCAAGAAGTATATAATAGCAAAAGAAAATGGGAAATTTTGAAGAAGATTGAGGATGACAAAAGAAAACAAAACTCTATTTTTTTAGGATTTTTTATTAAAGAGAAGGACCCTTTAAAAAGAATAGATTTGATAATTGATAATTTTGGAAAAATATATGGCAAATCTAAGAAGTAGCCTACAAAGGATACCAACCTACCTATTAAAAAGCCAATAGGAGTTGTGATTCAAGAACCTGGTCTAGACGTAATTTTAGTGTAAGATCTAGTTGTTCTTGATTCACCACCTACCAAAAGGCAAAATACTGATGATGTTTATCCACTAGTTCCATATGAAATGACTAAAGGAGTCTATGAATCTGAGGAGGTGACCAATATTTTGAGTCATATGGGAGAGGAAGAGAAAGTTGATCAACCTCTTGTTGGTAAAGAAATAGAAGCACACAAAATAGAAGTAAGAATGGATGAATAGGTAGAAGGTTAACCTAAACTACAAGAGGATGAAAGGGTTGTGGCTTATATGAGGTTCATCAAGGTTGATGATTTCATCAATACCCCATTATTCAAATATTTTTAACTTAAAATGAATATGAAATAATTTAAATAAAAGGTAGAAATAAATAAAATGGGTGCTGATGAATCTTATCATGATTAAATTGTGACATAGACTTTTAAAGATTTGAAAATTGATGAAATAAATGTCAGCCCTAATGAGGCTAGAAAACTAGTTTTGAAGAGTAATATGTTTATCATCCCTAGCCTTGAATAAAAGAAAATGTTTTTATTGGACCAAGTGAGAAATCAAGATGACCCCATGAATGTTTTTGAGTTTGATTATGAAGATGGTATCAATGGTTGTGGGTTTAACCCAAAGATAGAGAATATAGCAATATGGGCCACACAATAGAACACCAACAAGTCAAGATTCCTTGATGTAGTCTAGGAGCTGAGGGGAATATCTATGGTGAAAACATTTTAGGATACATTATTTCTTGAAGATAACACCCTTATTATTCACTCTATAATGTTCACATAAGCTATTGTCAAGAAAATGAAGCAAAGATTACTCGACTATGAAAAAAATTAAATTGAGATGAATGATGAAGTGAATATGCTATATTTGGAAAATGTCAAACTAAAGAAAAAATTGAATGGTGTTGATTATCAAAGCCAAGAAATTGTGCCATACCAATCCCCTATGCCACAAATAACCAATGATAATACAATCCTAGTTGATCAATTTAATGTATTAAATTTGAAGTTGGAGAAAGAAATTGAAGATTTGCAAGACCAAAATGAGAAGACAAAAGATGAGGCCAAATAAAAAATACTTGAGGTGTTTGAGAAGATTTTGGAATACAAAGTAAAATTGGTTGTTGACAAGTTGGGAGATGTGCATCTATGTTATTCTTCCTTATCTCATGCTATTGAATAGTTGAAGGTCAATCTCTCTATTTTGTATCCAATATACAATAAATGGAAACCTACACACCATACATTGTTAACCTTGTGAAAATTTATACAAAGAGATCCAAGTTCTCCAGCCTCACTCAAGCCAAATAAGAAGATAGTGAAAAATAACCTTGGGTAAATTTTAGTATGTGAACGATGAGAGCCAAAAAATGAAAGAAAAGATTGATTCTTTTGCTACCATCCAACACTAGTTTATTCCTTCCATTTTAATAGATGATAAAAATATCAAAGGTTTTGATGCATGGAAAAGTGAATATAGTCAAATAGTTTCTTAAATCATTGATTTCTTGAAAAAGATCAAAACATAAATATTCTTAGTTTTAATGACATTTGGGATAGAGTAATTACTCTTGATGATGGATATGCAAAGTTCATCATTGATGTCAAAGTGATGCTAGACAAAATATGGAAAGAACACTAGGCTAACCTACTCTAGATCCAAGAATATAAGTGGCCTAATGATTTCATAATGTACTAATGGTAGAATCAATATTTGACAACTGAAGAATAAGTAGGATAAGTATGTAGAATAGCATTGAGCAGCAAGTTAACATCAACATGGCACCAACAAATCTTGGACATCCTCATGTTTTGTCTTTTTATTTTTTTATGATTTCTAATATGTATTCAAAATATATTTGGCAGTCTTTTTAAGACTTGTCAAAAATTATATGTTGTAATAGGTCATATTAAGGGGTGGGTATATGAAAAGTAATTTTTTGGAATGTGAAAGGTATGAAGCTTGTAGCTTCCTTCACCCCTATAAGAAGGAAACCAAGACCCTGGGAAATCTATCTAGGATTTGATTTTGGAAAAGGACATTGTAAGGCCTAATCTTCAAAGATATATCAATAAAAGCAAACCATATTTCTCTGATGCCATATATCTAGTTCTAAATTGCTTGTTGAATATTCATGATATACTTTATTTAGTTGTCTCCATTTTTGTTTCTCCTTGTTATTTGAATTAAGATATCAAGTATATGTTTAGTTATTCAAAACACATTTGCTATTTTTGGGTGGTTTATCTAATTGGGTTTCCTCAAGTAGGGATTAAATTCTATAGAATATATCACTATAACTTAGAGGATTCAATTTGGATAATTAAGAAGAGCTAGGTAAAAATAATCTTTCATGTCTATGCCAGTCATAGGCAATCCCATGCCAAGTAATTCAAGTTGTGGCTAGATAGAAAGCATAAATTATTCTATGAATAAACTTTATTACCCAATTATTGAAAAAGGCACTGATCAATTCTTCTCCAAAATCATTTCCTTGTATCATATTCAAAAATTCCAATTTTAATTTTCTATTATGTAGGAGTAAGAGTAATAGTAGAATATTCAATTAAAAAAAATTTAATTCAAATCATGTGTTAGTTTAGATTAGGGTGAATTGGCTGATTCAATAGAAAAATTATATAAATCCCTTAATCCACTCTGAAGTCACCAACAAATTTGAGGAGTAATTAATCATTGGTGAATATAGGGTAATACCCACATGGGAAAAGTAGAGCCTAAATTTTAGATAATCCTAACCACTTGGGTTGATTCTATTAGTTGGAAAAATTGGTTGCATAACCTAATCATAAAGCTTGGCATCCTTTTAAGGTTTGCATACTACAAATTTGAGAATGAACAGAAGTATTTAGAAATTTTAATAAAGGAAACTCACATAGATACATGTGATGCCCATGCATTTATCAATATGGGTGAGTTATTGATATCATAAGACCCTAGTGCAGCCTTAGATTCTCTTAATAAATAAAAGTCTATTTTGAAGAAGAGTAGATAAGAAGTACCCATTGAATTATTAAACAACATTGGGGTTCTTCATGTTGACCATGATGAATTAGGGTTGTCTCAAAAAAAATTTATGGAGGAATTAGGAAATGGCATTTGGGTTAAAATCATAAATAAAATACCTAATGCCAATTCTAAATTTTTTAATATGTGCTTTAAGGATATGGAATTCTTCCAATGACTAGAAGAAGGTGGTGTTTCACTTGAGTTACAAGTTCAATTCCCATATGTTCTAAAATGCATAGAGGAAACTAATGAAAAAAAAGTACCCTAAACCCTAAACTACCTATATGGTTATGGTACTCAATTACCTATGTAACTATTTTAAGTTGCTAATAAAAAAGATATATATTTTGTGTTTAATGTAATGAGGGTTTCAAATTACCTTTGAATTCACTACAGAGGGCCTTACCGACTTCAAATTCTTTGTAGCAAACTCTAAATTCCTTGCCCAACTTTTTATAAGTCTCCAGGTCCTTTCCAAACAAGATTTATCACCCATACAAGTAGTTTCTATAACCTAAAATTCCTTAGAGTTAGGCTAACTACAACTAACAAAATTTGAAAGTATTTAATGAATAATGAATCATGCATAATACACTCTCACCAGAATTTTTTTAAAATTTTTTGTCTAATTTGTATTTTAATGAGTAACTATTTAGTCATTTTTATTTTTATGACTAAATAATTTTTTATTTGATGACCAAATTAGTCATTAACTCATTTATAGCTGAGTTGAAAAAAAATAATACAATTTAGACATTTTTAGTTATTGTGACTAAAATTTTTAGTCATGTAGTCATTTATTTGCCAAATTCTACTAGTGATAGATTGAATATTTAGCTTTAGGATTGAACTAGATTACTTATTGGTATATTTCATTGATCAACCACCAAGATGGATATTTTAACAATGGTTATGCAAACTTCAAGAATTAGACTTAAAATTTCTAGGTTGTGTTTATTTTATTTTCCTAGTTTTATATTGTACATGGATGGTTTTAATTATGTTAGTCAATATGTGAATGTGTTTTATTTTTAAATTTATTAATTAGATTGATCTAATGGCTATTATGTTTGTTATGTATGAAAAGATATCACTATCAACATTATTTGTGATTGAATGTGGAACTAAATAATTTAAAATGAAATAATAAATTTAATAACATATGTTATAATATTATATTAATCATTTTATTTAGACTCTTGGTTGTATTTAATTTGGTTTGATTCATAGCTAAATCATGGCAGATATTAGATTTAGTAATAGTACTCACTTAGCTAGATTTATTTGATTAAATGACTTTGTTCTTGTAGATATATGAAGCCAATATTTTCTATGCTTTCTTTTCCATTTCTCATTTATATGTATTGATTAGATTCATCACCTTAGTATAGGATACAATATGCATAATTCATCCCTTACCCCTTAGAATAGTTAGTTAGCCTTTAGAATAAATCTTCTTTATAAAAACCTTGAAATACTCCAATATATTTCTCCAACCATTATTTCACCAAGTGGTTATCTAAAAAAATAAATACTTGAAACTCATTCCCTGAGCTACATTCATAATCCTAAAAAGATGGTGAAAACCATTGATTTTGTCCTAGGCATGTATAATATCATAGACACACTTAGATTATTCAACAATAATAATGCACATGATCATCAATGGATAAAAGAATATATGTGATCATGTAAGTGTGATGAAATCCTTAACACGATAGATATGTAATAGTGAAAAAGCATATTTCTATGTGTGATGTGATTTAAAAGCATTGTAAGATAGTTATTTTAGATTATTTGAGCTGGATTTAAAATCAAGAAGGCAAGTGGCCAAAATGAAAAGTAAATCTAGGGGCTAGAATAATGTTGGGATAACGGATAGAATAAGTAGAAAGGAAGTAAAATAAAATAAGATTTGTAAAAATAAAAATATGCAACTATATATGAAGGATATCATCAAGGGGTTGTCTCTGTATAGGTCTTATATCACTACGACCATACTAATATTTTATATTATTAGGATTATCATAAATGTAATCACTATTATAGGAGAGAATTAACTTGTTGGGTTGTGATCAAATTTTTGATATGCCATTTTGATTATATTTTAAATCTATGTATGAGATGTTCATTACACATAGATTTAATTTTTTATTGAATATGTTCATTATTGTTAATATATTGCATTCTAGGCTAATTTAAATAATAATCATATTCTATTAGTTGAACGTTAGGAATATGATTAATTTATTCTTTGATTTCTTGAGTGGAAGATGCAAAAATAAATTTTACTTTATTTTGTTATTCTATTCTTGAATTACATATAGTATTTGAATCTTTAGACTTTGCATGAATATTTTTATTTGGAAATTTATTAATGAAATTTTTTTTTAAAAAAAGTGTTTTTTTTCTTATCTTAAATTTATTATGGTAACTTTTCTTTTGGATTTTTTTCTTTTTGAAATATTTCTTTTTCATCATGTTCTTTTTGTAATCTTGTTTTCTCTAATTTTAATTTTTTAATCTTTTCTTATTTGAAATTGTTGCTTTCTATCCATAATTTATCTTTTTATTATTTTTGCACTTTTTTTAAGGAGATGAAATATAATTAGGTTTCTTAATTTATTTATTTTGCTATAGGAACACCACTATAATTTTTTTTTTTCAAATCCTAACAACTAGTTGTATGATGCCCATGAATTCTATGATATGCACAATAATTTTTTTGATCTTTTTAGAGGAAGAATATAAGGTAATGTAACCAAATTGTTTCAAATAATTTATATTATAAGATCACTTTCAATCTTATTGTCCTCTTATATGCTTTTTGAACCATTAATTTTAGATGTATGTTGTTTGTGAGGCACATGATAGCTAGATGGAGATGTAAATACATGATTAATACTAACATATTCTATATTTTTTTATTTTTTTATTATTTTCAAGTGATATTATATTTTAAATGAAATAATTATTTTGATTTTTTAACTCATATATTAAATTTCTCATAGTGATTATTTGATATTGAATGGCTTCAAAAGCACAAACCCTATGGATATCTAATTGAATATGCACTCCATCAAGAGGAGGGGTAAGCTACTCCTCTATATAAAGATATTAATTAAATATATGTGAATCATTTGGATATTTTTTGTTCATAACATTAAAATACATATCATTATCAAGATATACATTGTAATCATGTTATAATTCTATGTTAAGATTATGACTTTATGATGCAAGAGTAACATCATGTGAAGATAAACATAAGGTGGAAGTAGAAAAACATTACAATATGAATCAGAAGGATTATAATGGATTTCAATTTTATCTTGCAATGTGATAAGGGAAGATGAATTAATTTTATAATAATTAAATGATAAGGGGGAAGATCTATGACATGTAGGCTCAATATCCACTATTTGTAAATGATAAGAGATTACATGATTATTATGAGTGGTAAGTTTAGAAATTAAATCTTGTTTTAAAATGCCTTTATTAAGAAATATTTTTTTTGAAGATACTTTGATTTTTATTTGATGGATTATATTTCAATGCTGATTTATTAAAGATTTTAATTACTCTTTTTATATATATTATTAATCAAGGAAAAAGATGGAGGAGGTTTTAGAGGAAAACTTAAAAGAGAATCCAAAGAGGAATCTGTAAGTGTGGTCAAGGAGGAATCTAGAAGATAATTTGATTTAATGAATACTAATTCTACCATCCTAAGTATATATTCAATGCATCCTAACTAACTTGTACTAACACACCCATGATAATTAATTATTTGAACCATGTTAATTAATTAACCCCATTTAATCTCACTACATCACTCCATAAATAATTAACTATTTAATCATTATTAATTTTAAAATCAATTATTAATTTTACCCCATGGATAATTATATAATTAATAATTAATAATTATTTAATTAATTATTCTAAATCCATGTAATCAATTAACTCTTATATTTATGCTTGTACATCCAAAAAAGAAAATAAATCTAGTAAATTGAAAATCAATCTAATAAATTTTAAACCAAATCAAAGAATGCAAGTCTTAGATCAAGTGAGTTAATCTCATCTATCCAAACTAAAATTTTCTAAATAATAAATTTTATCTTAGCCATTCATTCTACAATATAAAAATATATAAATTCATCCTTCATATTTGATTCTCACATATAGGGGAACATATAGAAAATAGTTGTCAAGTTTGCAATCAAATAATCATTCTTCATGAGTATATGTTATTAGAATCTTGTATAGTCCTTTGAGAAATTAAAATATATAAAACATGATCAAATACATTCAATAATGTAGATATTCACATGGTAATTATATGTATTATTTCTTTCTTTCCTCACTCAATATAATATTGTGTTTGATTTAGAGTAGGAACTAGTTTCCTATCATTTATTTCAAGCTCTAAATTACACGTATAAATTTTTGGAACATGTGGTGGGACCTCCTTCACCTGATTATATTTTTAGGTTTTTAATAGGTCTTTTTACTAATATTACTATTATAAAGTAGTTATCTAATTTTTTAAATTAGTTTTACTAACATTTTGACCCTCTATTCATAACATTTTTTCATTTCTTTGTCATTTTTTGTTTTTTATACATAACAATGCTTGTGTCATATATATTAGTGCTTATTCATTGTAGAGTGGTGTATTAAAACTTAAAAATGGTGTTTTTTTATCTCCTTGTGTTTTTATAGGTTTTAGCATTTTTATAACTTATGGTGTTTTTACTAACTATTGTTGATGGTGAGAAACATAACATCAATGAATCAATTAATTCACTATAACAATGGTAAAAATGGAATTAAACCAAATTAATAGTAGGGACCTATGGACTAAAATATTAATCCTTAAGGTGTATAGCATTTTTTAAATAATTATAGGAATATATATGTTCAATAGAAAATATAAATCAAGCCATACTATTCAGATCATGAATTTACTTAATTCAAATGTATAAAAATATAAATATAACATAATCTATCCAATATATAAAATCCTATGGAAGGTTAAATATCTTAAAGGAAATATCTCTAATTCTTTTTATATTTCAAATCAAAAGGGATATCTCACACCTAATTTATTAAATATAAAACATAACTTAAAGAGAATAGAATAAAATTAATGTAAGAAATTGAAGGACAAATAAAAGACACAAATATTAAAAGCAAACAAATAAAATATTACTAAGACTAACATTATATAATCTACAACATCTAAGAAATAAACAACACCTAAAAATAAATAAACAAGTCTAAGCTAATCTAAACTAATAAAGAGGTTAAAACTAATACGTTAAAGTTAATAAAAGCTTAAAATAATTAATAGTTATAAATTATGTATTAAATATTATATAATAGATCAAAATTTAAGACTAATAACAATGGTTACGAATTTATAAAATTAAAAGATTACATGTTATGAAAAAAACTATTTAAAATCAAGAGAAACTACAAGTAAGACCTACATAAAAAATTAACTTAGAAATAAGAAATGAATAAAATAAAGTAAGCTAAATCTAAGAAAAGAGATAAGTAAACTAATAGAATGTAATAATTAAATATTTAGAAAATATATTCAACTTAAGATAGTATGAAATAAAGTAATATATTAGGAAAATTATCATATATAATTGACTACAATCATATCATAAACTAAATAATCACTAAATAACAAATAAAGTCTAACAATATATCATAAAATATGAATTATTCATCATTATTGACATGAATTACAATGGAATTTTCACATATGAATATGTATCTACAATCATCAAAGGAATCAATACCTCCAAACCTCAAATAATCAGCTATAAATTATTCAAGACAATTTCAATATACATGCATTATTCGTGAAGAAAACTTCATCATCATAAAATATGTCATCGGTCTATCTACAAGAGATGATTGGTATCATAGATGTTTTCACATAAATAAGAAATATGTGAAATCTTGAAATCAAAGAGCTCTTTATACTTGTGTGTTTTGTACTCTTTTTATTTCCTTTGAGTCCTTATTTTAAAATATATTTATAAAAGGTTGGTTATTTTTTAAATTTATAACTAACTCTTAGTTAGTTTTAGTTTATAAAGTTTAATTAAATTTCAGATAAAGTTAATCACTTTATAATTAAATGTTTTATAAATTTAAATGATAACTTAACTTTATAATTTTAAACTTTATTAATAAATTTTATAGACATGAGAATAAATTTTAAAATAGACTGACATAATAATCTCTATTACGTGTGGCCTCTAAAAATTTGTTAACAACAATAAAAAATCATTTACATGCAAATATAATAAAATGGTAAATAATAGCATACTAAACTCATAAAAATTAAAATCCATAAAGTATAATCACACCATCAAAATAATAACATGGTTAAATTCTAAGTAAATTGATCTAAATCACCAAAATATCACTACAAACACATTCTAAAACATCACTATTAAAACTAAGCATGCTATAAAACTAAAACTAGTAAAACTACTATTTAGATAAATTCAAAAACTAAAATTAATAGAATAAAAAATGCCTAAAACATATAATACCCAAAAGTATAAATACTAGAACCAAAGTCACCAAATTATAGATATTGTTGATCAGAATCACCCTCAAAAATCAAATCTATAAAAAGGGCTATCCTATTTATTTGGTACTCTATATATTCTAATCATGAATAAGGTGAATCAATCATATTGGTTTAACCACAATCATCATCTACCTCTAGATTAACTTTATTCAACATATGAGTGACCATGGTTTGGGATGTAGGACTTCCAACATGATTCTTACTAGAAGATGTAAATTTATATATAATCAATGTAGCAAGCCTAGGAAAAATATCCAAAGGTAGGTTTAGGTATGCGATATTGGGGTTAAGTTAAATAAAGAGAAAAAATGATTTAAAATAGGGTTGGTATAAGTAAAAATTCAAGCTAATTATGTATATGCTAGGTGTTGGGTGAATATCTTGTCAATCAGCTAACTAATGAGCAAAATAGGTCATATCAACCATAGCAAGGGAGATTGGTTACCCAGACGTGCAAGTTTACCACATCAAAAGGGGACAAATATCTCCTCTCATCAAGGGGAGGTTCCTTATTAAATATGAGGATATATATATATATATATGCAAAAAATAACACTCAAGGGTAGGATAACACCATCCATCTCTCTTTTTCTAGAGATGATGTTCACAGATAGAGGAGAAAACCTAGTGATAATACTGAAGGTGCTTCTCTTCTTTCAGAAGTGATCTTACAAGAAACAACAGGAGTTCTTTCAAGTAGTGACAAGTAACTGGTAACATGGCATAACAACTAGCATACTGAGATGTAGCACAAAGTCTCCACCTTGACTACCCAAGAGTGAAATACTAATAACAATGAGGGTGTAAAGTCATCCCAAGGTCCTTTACATAGAAATAGAAAAATAGACAGAAACACACACTGAAGATAACTGTGAGAGCACAAAGTCTTTCCACAATTTGTTTTAGGACACCTTCTTAATTACTTCTACTATTTCTACCTATTAAATTAAATGAACAAGAATGCATCCAAAAGACAGACATAAGAACAATCTCCTAAAATGACACAAGCTATAACAACATAAAGTCTGCAAGTAACTTGCTTTCTCATTTAGATAAAATAATATGAACAAAATCTGATCTCAAAGTATTAGTATTTGCCTTTCAATTTAGGTAGAGTCTTAATTCTATAATCTAAAAGTCTCCCCCTTTCATAAAAAAAGAGCTTACAATATATAGTAGCCAAGAAAGGCTTGACACTTTGTTTTATGAAATGTCCCATGTTGCATTTAATGCCTTAAATTCATTTTCAATTTTGTCAAAGTAGCCCATGCTGGGACAAAGCGATTGCCTTAACTGTGGCATGTCAAGTCATCTCAAATGTCTTCTCTTAGGCCTGGGTCATCTAGTATCTATGTAGCTATCCACTTTGCCTTTACTCTAAGGGAGACAAATAGGGCACACCTTTAATGTTTGCAAGCCAAAATATTTGCTTGGTAGACTGTTCCACCTACTGGAATAAATTTTACATAGATATTTTAGGCTTTTCCCCTCTTTCTACTATGATTTGAGCCCTTGAGGCTACATTCCTAGCTTTTTTGGCTCTTTCAGCTTCTTCCCTCAGTGGTTCTTCCCTTCGGCCTTAAGGCCCTTGAATGCATTTGGGTCTATGCTCAAGCTTTCAAATATCAACAACTATTTCATTGCCATGAATTTGACAGCTATGGGGATGTCACTATTTGAATGCCAATAGCTAGTTAGTTATCCTAAATTTTGATGATTGTGGGGATGTCATTGGATATCTGGATTGTAACGGCTAGTTCATGGTAATTAACCTTGACGTCTGTGGGTTCGTCACCCTCCTTGGAAATTCTTTTGGATTTCTTGTTTGATCCTTTCCAAATGGGAGGAATCACATCAAGGTCTTGAGAAAGGTCCATTTTCTTAGCAAGAGCCCCCCATAAGGATACCTACCCTTTCAGGGTCATTCGGGTAGTCTTCGGGCTTCATCAGGCTCCCTTTGGCTATCTTCAGGTTCCAATTCCTTCAAAAAAATTGTCTAAAGGAATTCCTTCAGACATTTTGTCTGAAGGAAATGTTCCTTACCTTAACCATTTTTCTACTTGTTTTCAGTCAGGCTTCCTTCCTGGGTAAATTCCTTCAGAAAAAATGTTCAAAGGAATTCCTTCAGACATTTTGATCGAAGGACTTTTGCCTTAACAATTCTATCACATAAAATCTTTCTAAAGGAATTCTTACCCTTTTAGCCTTTGAAATGATCCATTTTTCTCATTGCCTACCCTCTATAAGGTCTATTTGATCTCCAAAATTTCCTTTTGGAAAAGTCACAAAGGTCCATTTGGCTCCTAAGTGCCTTCCGCAAGGGCACTTGTCCTTTGAGCCTTGGGATTGAAAATGCCTAAGTGTTGAGAACTCATTTCTTTCCTACAGAGTCCATAAAAACCAACCTATAAAGTCCATAGAAATATGTCTTTAGAACCCAGTCTATAGAGTTCACAGAAACTAAGTCTGTAGAATTCAACTGTGTGGAGTCTATAGAAATGAACTTGTAGAGTCTGTACTTTTGATCCTAAGGAGTCCATAGAAGTGAGTCCATAGAAACAAGTCTTTAAAACCAAGAAACCAACCTATAGAGTCCATAGTTTTCTCTAACATCTCTCGAGCTTGGAAAGAGTCTGTAGAATCTAGTCTGTAGAGTTCATAGAAACATATCAACAGAGTATGTAGTTTTAAGCCTACATAGTCTATAGAAACATATCTATAGAGTCTGTAGTTTTAAGCCTGCAGAGTTTGTAGAAACATATCTATAGAGTTTGTAGTTTCAAGCCTATAGAGTCTGTAGAAACCTAAAAAAGATTGAATAATGGATAATTTGAATGCCCAAAACCATTTTTGAGAATGGAAGAGATAATTTTGGCATGTTGAACCAAAATAGTTCATATGTTGTTCCAAAATGAGTGACAAATTTTAGGGAACAATAGCTGGCTCTAGTTGGGAAACTTCCTTCAGTTGAAAACTTGGAATAGCTAAGGGGAGTAAAAACTAGAATCTCTAGTGTCTCTAAGTATGTCATTGGGCTATGAAGTCATGCTAACCAAAAATAAAGGCACCAAAAATGAAAATGAAAATGAAAGCACAAAACAAAACTAAAGACAATATAAATATACATATGTATAGATGAACTTATCTGATACTTCAAGAATTGAAGTGCTTTAGATGTTGCGCATTGTGAGGCAGAGAAAAGAGTGTGCCATTTTGATACTTCAATAAGAAGCTATTTTTTCCATTGAGCTAATGGATAATAAATGGGCCTCTCCAAATGGAATCAAATTTCCCATGCATTCCCTTTGGTTCTCTTCTCTTGTCCTATAAAAGGACTTGATCTCCAATCTAGAAATCATAGTTCTTTGCTTTTTGGTCAAAGAGCTTCTTCACCAGACTTTGATGTGCAGTAATTTGGTCCACCACCATAGTTTACTACTCATCCAACTCAGTCAAGCACATGATCCTCTTATCGATGGAGCTTTCATATGTTCGATCCTCAACTACCTTAGCCAATTTCAATGCTGGCAATTCCAGGGTGATTGGTATCTCAGCATTAAGACCATAAAGAAGTTGGAAAGGTGACATACCAATTGCCCTCTTGGGTGTAATTATATCTACCCATAAAGCATCAACCAATGCTTTATGTCATGTTCATTGGTTGTCATCAACCGGCTTCTTGATGATAGTCACTAGGTTCTTGTTGCTTGATTCAGCTTGGCCATTCCCTTATGGAAAGTAATCAAAAGAGTGGGAGAGGGTAATCCCATAGTAAAAATAGAATTGAGTAATGTCTTGGGAAGACAAATAAGCTGTATTATCTGTGATAATCTTAGTTGGGACCCCAAACTTGGAAATGATGTTCTCCTTAAAGAAATTGTACACTACTTCTAAAGTGGCATGTTTGGTTGGAATATCTTCCACCCACTTGGTGAAGTAGTCCATCATTATGAGGACATAATCATGTCCAACACTTGAAGATGGGTTTACAACATTAATAAAATCAAGTCCCCATTATTGAAATGGCTCTTCTATCACTACTGGATTAAGAGGTAGAGTAGCTAATTTGGATATTCCAATGAATTGTTGGCATAGTTCACATCTATGTATGCATTTGTATGCATCTTGAAATAGAGTGGGCTAGTAATACCTGGCTCAAAGAATCTTATGGGTAGTTACAAGAGCAAAAAAAGTCCTCCACAAGCTAGATTATGGAAGGACTTCAAAAGTTGGTTATGCTGCTCCTTATCCACGTAGTGAAGGAGCACTCCATCAAGGCTCTTTTTATACATTCCATTGTCCCAGAGGATGAAATTAATAGCTTTTAACTTGATAGTTCTCCTTTCTTTACAAGATAGGTGGGTAGGACACTCACCATAAGTAAGGAAATGAGAAATATTTGAATACCACTAATTCATGGCAGAGACAAAGAGGACTATTGGTGTGTCTTCAATTTCTTCTTCTCCATGCTCTATTTCTTTTGGTCTATTGTCAGTAATCAATTAGCATAGGCCCTTTCCCCACACCAGCTTCATTGGTTTGATGACTAGATCAAACTCCTAGATTTTATCAATCCAATTCCCTCTTTTGGTTCCAAAATCATGTTGAGCTAATATGGATTTAACTGTGGTATTAGGAATAAAGGTAGTAGTGTGTGAATTTAGGATGTAAAAGTGGAAATGCTTCACTACTTTTACTACTTCATAAGCATGCTTATCCATGTTTCAGTACTTTAGCTCATGAGCTTTGAGAGGACAGCTAATGAAGGAGATGGGAGATTCCATACCTTCTTGGTTCTATTCAACCAAAATTGTTAAAAGTGTGTGCTCAGAAGCATAACTATACATTGTGAAATCCTTGCTATAATATGGACAAACCAAAATTGGGGCGTGGGCAATAGCTATTTTAATATCTCAAAACACCAATTTGACTTCTTCAGTCTAACTAAAAGTGGCCTTTCCCTTCATCATGTTTATGATATGGTGAGTCTTCTCTATAAATTTAGGAATGAACCTTCGTAAAAAGTTCACTTTTCAAAAGAAAGAGTGAATTGCAGTCTTACTTGTAAGCAGGGTAAGCTCCTGGATGGACTTGACTCTGTCTGAGTCAATATTTATGCCTTATTTGGATATAAGGTGTCTAAGAAGTTTCCCCTCTGTTACTCTAAGAATAGACTTCTTGGGATTAAGAGAAATGCCATTCTAGTAGCAGCGTTCCAACACTTGTTGCAAATTTTGCACATGATCAAGATGGTGCTTGGAAAAGACTGTTAAATCATCAAGGTACACCATAATGAAATTACCCATTTCATCTTTGAAAGTAAGGTCCATTGCCCTCTAAAAAGAGGTGCTAGCATTTATCAGGCCAAATGGCATTCTCTAGTAGGAAAAAGTGCCCCAAGGTGTGGTGAAGGTAGTCTTATGCTAGTCTTCTTCACCAACTTCAACTTGATTGTATCTTGAGAAGCCATCTAGCATTGATAACATCTCTAAACCGGTCACCGTCTGAAGAACTTGATCCATGATTTGCAGAGAATAGTTATCCTTCAAGGATGACTGATTCAAGTTCCTAAAATCCACACAAAGGAAAATTTCACCATTCTTCTTCCTCACAAGTACAATTTTGGTGATCCAAGTGGAATGATGGATTGGGAAAATTATCCGAGCATTCAACATTTTCCATATTTTAGATAGAATAGTACTTGATATCTTCAGATTGTACTATCTAGATTTTTTCTTGTAAGGTATTGAATCACTTTTGAGAGGAATGTCATGGCAGATTTCTTTAGGCTTGAGTGACTTTAGATCATCATAGGAATATGCTAAGACATCCATATACTGGTAGAGTAGAGCAGTGAACTTGAACTTCTCCTTAGGAGTGCAGTATTTTCTAATGTTCACCATCTTGGGATCTTCTTCGATACCTAGATTTACTTGATCAAACTCTTGGGAGGAGCTTGAATTTATCTGCTATTATTTGATGAATCTGTCATGCTTGTCAAATATCTTCTCAAGGGAAACTAGGCCTTTTGGGATTTTATTCCCTTTGATTTGTAAGAATTTTACACCTATGTTTGCACTTGACTCAGGGGCTAGTTTAGGCTTCTGAGGCTCACTGCCTTCAAAATGAAGCTGTTCAAAGCTATCTTTTTGTTCTAAAAGGGAAATGATTTGGTTGTCATTATTAAACACCTACCAATGATTGTCATATCAGGTACACTTGGTCAAAAGACCAGCTCAATAGTGTATTTATTTCCTTTAAAGTCTAGGTGAGGAACCAATAGAGTTACTGAAACAACTAATGCATTAGCTTTGTCATTGAATTCCCTGGGTATGGAAGACATGTTGAAAGCGTCAAAGCTTTCAATTTGATCCTAGACTAGATTTTGGTAATGGCACAATCTCTCATTTTTGGTTTAATATAGGTTTCTTACCTGACAAACCACCATTTTAGCATCTCCTTTGGCATGAAAGAGTTTGATGCATTTGTCTTGAGTAGCCTTCAATCCAAGCAATAGATATTCATACTCAACTATATTGTTAGTGTTATTGAACTAAAACTTGTATGAAGAAGGAAATATATCTCCTTAAGGAGATATTAACACAATCCTAGCTCTAGAACTGGTAGAGGAGCAGCTGCCATTAAATTCTAGGATCCATACCTCATCAGAGGTTAATTATTCCTTAGATTTTCCTTCATTTAGAAGGGGGGATCCTTTTGTATTTGCACTATGCTCTATCCTATCTTTTGCTATTCCATCTGAATCAATTTTTAGATTGTCACCTTTAGGAGCTTCATCAGGTGCCTCATGGACTTCCTCTATGGATAAAAAGTAATTACCCATGCCTAAAGACTTGAATAGGATATAAGCTTCAGGCACTGATGTTTGAGTGACCACATATTTTGCCTCCTTTTTAGGGAGAAATCTCTACATAACACCTTTGACTAGGATCCTCACCTTAGATAGGTCCATGCTCAAATCACCACCAACATCTTTACAAAAAAAATTCCCAAGAAGGATGCCATACGATGCTGCGACATCTGCCACCAAAATTGTCATCTTAATTCTCTTATCTGGAAATGCTATAAATGTAAATTAGGCATCCTTGATTTGTCCTAGTAGTGGCACTTGTATGTTCTCTATAGAGAAACATCTCCCAAATGTCTTGGTTAGTGTGAGACCAAGGGATTCTACCACTTTAGTAGGCATGCCATTGTCTGAAGCTCTAGAATCAATGATGCAATTACTCAACTTATGACCATTTATAAATAGGGAAACATAAAAAGGCTCTTTTTTCCTATGGGAAGTAGGAGGAGTAATGACAAGATTGTTTGGGATAGACATGGTCCTTAGGGGATCATGAGTTACCTTCTTAGCATCTTGTCTTGCAGGGATGGTTTGGTTCCTTACACATTGAACCAACTTGTCCAACTATTTAGCATTGGACTACAAAAATTTAAATTTGGACATTTGTATTTTGGTTTTCTATATATGGTCAATTATGTCAAATGTTTGAAATGAACCAGGAGTAGAGGATGGGAGTTCATCCTTTTAATTTTTGGGAGGGGGAAGAATGTTCTATGAATTTGAAGTAGAAGGTGCAGGGATGTTTGAGGTACTTACCTTTCTTACAATCACTGGGTCCTTTGGCTAGAAAGGTAGAGTGGTTCCCTATTTGGCAATTAAAATTGTAGGTTGAAGTCAATCCTCTATCTTTTCTTTATTATCTTGTTGGACTGACTGATTCTTGGATCGAGTGAACACAACATATGATCCCTCAGCTATTTTACCTTCACTTTTGGGTTCATCCTGGTAATTTAGGAAAGTAATGTTGGAGTTGCCAGCTGATTCTTCTTCCTCCTCTGTGAAGAGATTAACATCATCTTCTGGGTTCAGTTCAGGCTAAAAGGAGAAATATAATTCTACCTCAAGATATTTGACTACTGAATTGGTTGGAGGTGCTTCAATGGTAAGGTTCCCTTATGGGGGAGGAAGATGATTGGTTTTCCCTTGATTCCTAATAGCATTACCTTGGTAAGATTGATTTGGGAATTTCCTCCTTGGTACATCTCTATATGAAGGATTATATGACATTCCTTATGCCATTTATTTTTTAAGAGCTAACAATTCATTTGCCAACTTCTCCACCATCATATCAATGGTGATTGTAGGTGAGTATTCAAAAGATTAAGAGGATTTACCTCTATTTGGATCTCTCCTTATCTTTCCTATAAGGATAAGGTTATATTCCACCTTAGTAGCCAAGTCTTAAGCAGCAACAAGGTCTATGTGGCCAGCATGTCTTAGTAGAAAACTCACTTTAGGTAGCTATGAGTTGATGAAGAAGAATTTAAGATTCCCAAGTGTTGGTTGAGTAATTGTAGGAATCTAATTCCTCAACTTGTCAAACTTTTCTATGAAATCCCTCATAGGTTCATAAGGTTCCTTCTTCATTTAGGTGATTTCGGCTAGCAAGGCATGCACATCTTCTATAGGCTTAAACCTAGCTTCATATTTAGCTATAAGAGTGTCCCATTCAGTTACTAACTGAGCCTATAAATGGTAGAACCAGTCTATAGTAGCACCTTATAGTGTTTTCATAAACATCCTGACAGCTATGTCTTCAAATTCCACACCTATCATGCCATAGGATATGTTGAAGGCTACAATATGTTCATCAGGATGAACTCTCCCATCACCAAAGAGTTTGGGGAAATTCTTCCTTGAATTACGTGGAATCTCATGTAGAGGTGGATTAAGATTGAGCAGACCAAAAGAGTTACCCCAGGGGCCTTGACCTACCATGATTTGATTATGGAAAAGTGGGATAACAAATCTGGGTGAAGTATGTATAGGTAAAGTTCTACTAATAGCAAAAAAGGAAGCTCTACCTTGTGTTGGTGACCTGGTATGGGTAGGAGGAACAATCCTAGATCATTGAACTTAAAGTTGGGGAGGAAATAAATAAAAATTCCCTTGCTGCACCAACTCAAAAATAGGGTCAACAATACCTTGGGTTCTTTGGCTTCTTGTATAGCATGGAGTTTCTAGATTGTAAAACAAAAATTGAAAAGAACTTGTTCTACTTCAGCTTGAAGCTTGAGGCTTCAAACTACTTGTTTTATCCCCAGCAAAGTCACCAAAAATCTATTGGGTGAATATTTGTCAATCAGCTAACTAATGAGCAAAATAGGTCATATCAACCATAGCAAGGGAGATTGGTCAACCAAATGTGTAGGTTTACCAAATCAAAAGGGGAAAAACCTCTCCTCTCATTAAGGGGAGATTCCCTATTAAATATGAGGAGCTATATACTATATATATATATATATATATGTATATATATATATATGTATATATATATATATATGTATATATATATATATATATGTATATATATATATATGTATATATATATATATATGTAGGTTTACCAAATCAAAAGGGGAAAACCTCTCCTCTCATTAAGGGGAGATATCCTATTAAATATGAGGAGCTATATACTATATATATATATGTATATATATATATATATATATATATATGTATATATATATGTATATATATATATATGTATATATATATATATATGTATATATATATGTATATATATATATATGTAGAAAATAACACTCAAGGGTAGGATAACACCATCCATCTCTCTTTTTTCAGAGATGATGTTCACAAACAGAGGAGAAAACCTAGTGATAATACTGTAGGTGCTTCTCTTCTTTCAGAAGTGATCTTACAGGAAACAACAAGAGTTATTTCAAGTAGTGACAAGTAACTAGTAACAAGGTGTAGCAACCAGTAGATTGAGATATAGCACAAAGTCTCCACCTTGACTACCCTAGAGTGAAATACTAAGAACAATGAAGGTGTAAAGTCATCCCAAGGTCCTTTACATAGAAATAGAAAAATAGACAAAAACACACACTAAAGACAACTATGAGAGCACAAAGTGTTTCCATAATTGGTTTTAGGACACCTTCCTGATTACTTCTACTAGTTTTACCTATTAAATTAAATAAACAAAAAAGCATCTAGAAGATAGACATAAAAACAATATCCTAAAATGACACAAGCTATAATAGCACAAAGTCTACAAGTAGCTTGCTTTCTCATTCAGATAAAATAATATGAACACAATCTGAGTTCAAAGTCTCAATATTTGCCTTTCAATTTGGGTAGAGTCTTGCTTCTATAATGGAAAAGTCTCCCCCTTTCATAAAACAAGAGTTTATAATATATAGTAGCCAACAAAGGCTTGACGCTTTGTTCAAAGGAATGGACCATGTTGCATTTAATGCCTTGAATTCATTTTTAGTTTTGTCAAATCAGGCCATGCTAGGACAAAGCAGTTGCCTTAACTATGGCATGTCAAGTCATCTCAAATGTCTCCTCTTGGGCTTGGGTCATCTAGTATCTACGTAGCTGTCCACTTTGCCTTTACTCTAAGGGAGACAAATAGGGTGCACCTTTAATGTTTACAAGCCAAAATATTTGCTTGGTGGACTTTTCCACCTATTGGAATAACTTTTGCATATATATTTTTGGCGTTTCCCCTCTTTCTACTATGATTTGAGCCCCCAAGGCTACATTCCCAGCTTGTTTGGCTTCTTCCCTCAATAGTTCTTCCCTTTGGCCTCAAGGCCCTTGAATGCATTTGGGTCTATGCTCAAGCTTTTAAAGATCAATGGCTATTTCATTGCCATGAATTTGATAGCTATGTGGATGTCATTATTTGAATGCTAATGGCTAGTTGGTTTTCTTAAATTTGATGGCTGTGGGGATGTCATCAAACGTTTGGATCCCAACGGCTAGTTCATGGTAATTAACCTTGATGTCTGTGGGCCTATCACCCTCCTTGACAATTCTTTTGGCTTTCTTGTTTGATCCTTTCCAAAGGGGAGGAATCCCTTCAGGGTCTTGAGAAAGGTCCATTTTCTTGGTGAGAGCCCCCTCGTAAGGGTACCTGCCCTTTTAGGGTCCTTTAGGCAGTCTTCGAGCTTCATCAAACTCCCTTTGGCTATCTTCAGGCTCCAATTCCTTAAAAAAAATGTCTGAAGGAATTCATTCAGATATTTTGTCTAAAGGAAATGTTCCTTGCCTTAGCCATTTTTCTACTTGTTTTTAGTCAGGCTTCCTTCCTGGGTAAATTCCTTAAGACAAAATGTTTGAAGGAATTCATTCAAATATTTTAATCAAAGGACTTTTGCCTTAACAATTCTGGCATGGAAAATCTTTTTGAAGGAATTCTTACCCTTTTGACCTTTGAAACGATCTATTTTGCTCATTGTCTGCCCTCCACAAGGGCTATTTGATCTCTAAAATTGCCTTTCAAAAAAGTCACAAAGGCCCATTTGGCTCCTAAGTGCCCTCTGCAAGGGCACTTGTCCTTCGAGCTTTGGGATTGAAAATGCCTAAGTGTTGAGAACCTGTTTCTTTCCTACAGAGTCCATAGAAACCAACCTATAAAGCCCATAGAAATATGTCCATAGAACCCAGTCTATAGAATTCAGCTTTGTGGAGTCTATAGAAATGAAACTGTAGAGTCCATAGTTTTGATCCTATGGAGTCCATAGAAATGAGTCCATAGAAACAAGTTTGTAGAACCAAGAAACCAACCTGCAGAGTTCGTAGTTTTCTCTAAGTCTCTCGAGCTTGGAAAGAATCCGTAAAATCTAGGCTGTGGAGTTCATAGAAACATATCTACAGAGTCCATAGTTTCAAGCCTACAGAGTCCATATAAACATATCTACAGAGTCCATAGTTCAAGCTTGTAGAGTCCCTAGAAACATATCTACAGAGTCCATGGTTTCAAGCCTGTAGAGTCTATAAAAACCTAAAAAAGCTTGAATAATGGAGAATTTGAATGCCCAAAACAATTTTTGAGAAGGGAAGAGATAATTTTGTCCTATTGAACCAAAATATTTCATATGTTGTCCCAAAATGAGTGACAAATTTTGGTGAACAACACTAGGAATATTCACTTAGTGTATCTAATCCATATAAATAAGATTGACAAATGGCTAGTCTCAAAGCTTTGCCTCATTTTAAAAAATAGGAATATGGTATATTATCTAATAAATTTTAAAAAATTATAAAATTCAAGTCAAATGGATAGAAACATGGGTTTCATGGTTAAAATGGTGGGATAAAGTACTGGAATTCATAGGACCTAAAAAATACCTACCATGGTGCCTACTGCATGAGGGAGTACCACCACTCATTTATGTATTAAATATACCCAAATATTTTTTTTTCTTCCATTGAGTTTGAAGTCCAATCTAACAAGGTTAAAGGTTTGAAATAAACTTAAATAATAACCCTTATTTATGATTTCATCTCAAATTCCATTATGCAATCAAAGTCACTCATAGAGTCAACTTGACAAAAAATAATTTTTGCTTCAAAAAAATAATTTCCAATGATATTTTGTTGACTTTCAATTTATAATTTTTTTTACTTTCCATATTTTTATAATTCATATTATTTCAAATAAAATGAAATTGTATTCAAATACATGTAACACCTTTAAATAAAACACCATTATCTGAATCACATATTAAGATTTGAAATGAAATAATAAAAAATTGACTAAAATTTTCCAATAATAATTTATTTCAAACTACTCAAGTGACTAATCATTATATATTTCTCATTATTAAATCAATTATGTAAAATAAAACCTTTTGATAAAAGACCCAAAAATAAAATTGTCACACAGTTCATATCAAATGTATAATGTATTTACTAATAGATTATAATAATGTAGTTTTATTCACACAAAAATATTTCTTATATACCATAAATTAGTTTAAATTCCATTTAAAATACTTCAATTTGACTCAAACAACATAAAACTACACAAGTAAACTATCTTAGTTGATAAAATTATCTGATATAGTTATCTTGAAATTTATTTCATACATAACTTCATCATGTCAGAGATCTCAAAAATTATATTAATATTATAATATCATCTAATACAAAAATTCTTCATGAGAAAAAACTATTTAGGAAAATAATAACCATTATATATTGGATTTGAGTTTAAAAAGAACTTTAAAAATTGTATGTAGGTCTAAAAACAAAAATGACGGGTTTTGAGGATAAATACTAGAAGTCTATCAAATTTCATTTCTAAGTCATTTTATTTGGTAAAATTTATAAATTTTATGCACAATAATGACAAAATTAAAACTAACATGAATGAGCAAAAACCTTTGAACCAGACTATGTTACATCCCATGCACAAAACTAAATTTCCAAGTCTGAAGAAATATAAGCAATCACTAACAAAAACTTATTGATATCATTAACTAGATTATAATGAAAATAAATCTTGTCAAAAATTATATTCTATGATAATTAATACCTATGAAATCCAAGTCTTCTATGAAAACCATAATTGTAATGTAACAAATTACTGAATGCTCCATTCATTACTATAATCTAAGCACAAAAAGCTTAGTTTATATCTACACATAGTAAAATCATAACAACCCTTCCAAAACTTAACAACTTTCACAAAATAAAATATTAATGTAAATAAATATACAAATAAAGCTAAATAAATATTTTATTTTAATGAGATAACCCTATGTACAAACAAAAATAAACTTCATCTCAAAGATGCAATAAAACTATAATGTTAATTTTTGACTGCATGTAAATAAAATGTTTCATTTTATACACAAGAAAACAACTTCCATGTAAATATACCATCTTGTAACAACCTATTTTTTTTAATCACCATATTACATAATACAGTTCCAAATCTAACAATAATTAATCTAATTATCAAGAGCATGATAAGATCCATAACTATGTTGTACTAAACATAGGTATTTGACTAAGGTTAAAAATTCTTAAAGCACATTTTTAGGAAGTTATTTTAAACAAATTATATCCATATTGGGGTGTACTAGTGTACTTAACATATACTCATATGATCAAATATGTAAACTTATTCTATGCTTTCCTAATAGGACCAATTACTAACTTTTAGCCTTAACCAAATGCCTGAAATTGACATAAAATAATATTCACCTTCATCATTAAATGTAATTAATCTCTAACTTGAGATTAATAATCAAACACTAAGAAGTATCACACCAAGATAATGTATAAAAATTTAAATTCATAATAAAATAATCATCATACTAATATTATGCATTCAATGATTTACATAATTATGTGAACAAGATTTAAGCTTCAGTTTTATCTATAAAATAAATACAAGGTAATTTATTTGAAACACTTTAAATTTTAAATTTTGCAATAAAACTATTTCCACCAACTAGGGATACCTACTTATGTCACTTAATCATGACTAGATCTAGGATCACTACCTTCATGGATTTTATAATAATACCATTCAATAGATTTGACAATATAATATGAATTAAATAAATGTACATTATTGATTCTTGTTATTGATGAATATTTCCACATAAGTGGTTGTTATATCAAATGGAATCACCTCCAATTATACATAATATAATTATTTAGATCTAAATCCCGCTTACTTATATTTAATAACTTCATCACTCCATAGTACCATATAAAAATAAGTACATATGTAAAACATGATAGTAATATTCTCTAATTACACCTCATCAAGATAAATGACAAATGATTATCAAGAATTCATAAGAATTATAAACATGTATTTTATGTTTCAAGAACCACTCTTACTTCTTTCATAAATTCAACTTAATAATCTCACTAATACTTACATTTCCTCAGCCTTGTTACACTAACCAACAATCATCCTAATATTTATTTATTCAATAAATTTTCCTTCTTAATTAAAGAAATACTAAGCCATAATATTCTTCCTTATTTTTAAGAGTTTAGATTTAAGGATCACATTATCTATTCCCTCATAGTCATTTGTGAATTTTAATGTGCATTATCTTATTAGAATAATTAAACATAAAAAATAATATTGAATATCTACCACCTAAATTCAATGTCAATATTATCTTCAAGGATTATTTGTAAGGTTCTCATATGAATGAAAATGGATAAAAAGATAAACCATCATTGTATATGGTTATTATAGATTATATTTATGGATTATATAGTACCTTAGTATTGTACACTTGGTAAACTTATAACTTAATTGTTCATATTAGTTATGTACCTTTTCCACTATTGAAAGTCTTATATATGCTCTATCTTTTGTGCCTTTCCATATATCTCTTATTTAAAACAATCTTATGTTGATGACCCAAGTATTCTATATTTACTATAATTCCTAAAATGTACTTATCTCTCATGTCTACAAGTTCTAAACTTGTACCTACTTTCCTGGTCCCTAGACACTTATGTTTGGGAAAGTTAGTGTTTTGACCCCACACAAGTTTTCAATGACCTAAAGTCATCCAATTTGTAAATGAAATGTATCCTAATGGTCAGACTAATTTTTTTAATGTGATTTATTACTCCAAAGGATTGATATAAATACAAGACTAACCCTTCCTCAAATGGGAAATACCTAGAAAAATACCAAAGGGACCAAGGAAACTTATCTAAATCACTCTATCAATCATTCAATTAAACAAAATTTCCCTATTTCCACACCATTCATAGGTACAACACATGTACGTGTCTAAATTATTAAAAGAGTAAATCTAGATCTTGATTTTCCAAGTTACAAGCTAGGTCATTATTATACTTGATTTACACAATATTACATGATTCACCCACAATCCAACATATAAGAGAGAACTATATGAGTTTGAGTCCCTCTTCTAGAGTATTGGTTATGTAGGTAGTGCCCTCTAATAATGGGGTATTTGGGATCAGCTTGACATCATATTCCCACCAACCCATTTTCCCCCAAGATCACTATGAAGATGTATAACTATGGTTTTGACATTTATTTAGGAGTGATAGTACATGACCCAAATTTCAATACACTAGAGTGAAGGTAAAGTCAATCCCAAAAGCATCTATGTAGTTTCATCCTTTTCCAATAGGTATCTTATACAATAAACTTACATCAAACCTAGACAATAATTTTCACACAATCATCCTAGGCTGACATTGGTATCTAGAGCATGTCAGATCTATAATCTAATGACTATTATAGAATCTACTTACATACTGCTTTTTTCATGTTCTATATCTATCACTATGTTAGCATCATAACTAACTAATTGTATCACTATTCTGTCATTTTTAGTTTTACTTTATGTATTTAGTTACACTCAACATAATAAATTTAGTGTATGGTTATATCTGAGTTTAACACAGCATGTTATAGGTCTGATTATCACCCTTATGCATTGTCATTTCTATATTATCAACTAGTATACCATAAAGGATAGGATAAAACCCCTTTATCCAATTTAGGGTTAAAAATTTGGTGAACTTGATATTTTAACATCATTTTTACCCAGGCATACCCTATAGGATGTTTATTACCTTCTTTGTCCTAATATTTATTTACTTCATATATTTTATCATGGATGATATTGATTTATTTGATGATTATGTTAGGAAATTCTCAAAATTTCTATCAAATAAGGGGTAAAAATTAATTAGTATTACATCCTTCCAACTATTAAAGCTTATAATGTAAAATAATTAAATAGTGGTAGATGATATCCCACCATTTCAAGAGATTCATTAATCCATATTAATAAATATAAATAGGTTCTACCCATACTTTCTACACAACCGTCATATGATTTTGGTTTTTGATACTTATAAAACCATAGATACAAAGGCCAAGGATTGGGAAAACATGAGAAAAGTATATTTCAACATATTATTCCTAAAAACAATATATCTTGAAAAGTCTTTGGAATTTCAAAAAGTTCCATGATACCCCAAAAATGCAAGTCATATAAGCATGCCTTTCATGTATATTTTACCACACAAATGGGTACATATGACCAATAGTCTCCTTATTTTAATCTCAAAAAATTTAGGCAAATACATAAATAAATTATGAATGATTTATAAATAACTTAAAATGGGGACATGCCTTTAAGAAAACTAATTCACACCTCCATACTTGATACATTCCCAAAAAACTATTCCCCTTATCAAAAATGATGGTTCCCTCATACATTTATTTGAAACAAATTCATACAAAAAGAGGGACCTCAACAAAGGTCTATCCAAGCTCAAGTTATCATACAAAAAGTAAAAAAATTCTAATATCCCATACTACTACTAAAATATCCTAAATTTAGTGATCATGAACTTGCTCTTGTTATACATAAGGATGATGATACTCATATGCCTATATTAAAAAAGTGGAGGGTTGTAACCAATGACAAAACCTATGACAAACACCTATATTCCTATGGAATATCTTAGATCTATGATGACCACTATTGGGTATCTTCAAAATCAAGTTTCTATACTTCAAATGTAAATGGTTCTCCATAATAATCTTGCATACACAACCTCCTTCAATAATAAACCTCTTTAAAAATGTATACTTGAATATTCTTATCCATAATATTTTTAATTACTATATTATTGTGTCACAAGGACCCATTCAACCACATGATTAATTATGTACATTATTTTATCCAATGGTCACAAGATGTCAATGTGTTTCTAAAGGTTTTTCATATGAGTATTGCCAATGAGGCTCAAAATTGGTTCTATAGTTTACCAAAGTGTTCTTTAAACACTTTATTATAATTGGAAGATGTATTCTTCATGGATTTCAATATCCAAAGGTGTAAAAACTTACATTAGAACATTTTCACAATTTCAAACAATGTGATCATGAATCCCTTCAATATTTTACTATTCAATTCAAAAGTACATCATATGAGCTAACCATTTAGACCCCTAGAGTTGTAATTTAAAATCATCTTTGGTAGATTCCTTTTTTCCCCATTAAAGTAAATATCACTACATAAACAACATGATTCATTTACCCATTTATATAACTATGTACATGGATATGATTCCTTCATAATTAATCATTCAATAAAACTTAATATATCTCCCTCCAAATACAAATTTTTTATCCCTCGCATAAATAATGGAGATATCTTACCTAAGGAACAATATGAACAATAATGTAGTATTCCTAATCTTTATATGAACTTTTTTTAAATGTCACTTAATATGGGGCCAATCTAAGTTCCAAATATTATGTAATAATATCAAAGTGAACAAAAAAAATCATACATGCCAACTAGATTTAACAATTACTTTATACATGGGTTGTTCTTATTTTTGGCATACCCATATTTATCCTAGACAAGCAAAAATTACTTGTAATTTAAGTTGTTTACAATAAATCAGCTTCAATATAACAAACTTACAAAACAAAGGATGTTGGAAAGAATCCTTAGGAAACATAATAATACCAATTTATTGTGGTCCTAAAGTAATCCAAACATGAATCTAGGTTATACCTACCACATCTCCATATGCATTTAAACTAGGAAATATTTATATATACTAAATGGAAGAAAACATTAATCCTAATCATCAAGGTATTTCCTTTCCTCATGAAGTCAAATTAATACATATTCTGAATGATAAAGTTACTTATTATACTACACATGTAAAATGTGAGGAGGAATATGCTATGTACATTTTCAACATATCAAATAATGATGCAAAAAATGTAAAAGATCAAACTTAAGGTTGTTAGGTACCAATTATGGGAGATACATATGACCACCCACTGGATTATAATATAGATCATAGAGTATTGTCTTCAAAATTCCAAAATCCCAAAAAAAATCAAAAACATTTAAAAATCCAAAAATACTTTTGGAACCTACATGTTTTATTATTTCCTTGGCATCTATGTGTTAGTTTAATGTTGATGGATGGAATAATCAAGTACTCATACCTATAAATATTTGTCATGCTTCTAATTGAGTGTGATATAGGAATACACAACTACATGATTTACTCCTATTTTTATATGTTAGTATTTCCCTCTCCTTATGTAATATGGACATTATGGGAATCTACTTCTTTTATATTTATACACACATGTTATATTATTCAATTATCACTCTACATTATCAGGTTTGAGATTACATATGTATTTACACATGTCATTACCCATGATTATATCTTACACAAGGTACTTTATATGCTATGCACTTGACATTTTATCCTAACACATTGTATCTATGGGTTACTATGACATGTTTATGTTGTTTTTTTATACTTCACTTTATGTACATCCATGAATGTCTTGCATTGATATTGTATGCCTTGTTCGAGCATTCAAATATAGTCTTTTTCTTATGGAACTTATGCCTATGTATGATTTCATTAAAATTTATATATGTCATTGATTATTGTATTGAAATTTGAGTATGTCATGCTTGATTTTATGGATGTTTGATTAGGTCATGTCCCTTTGATTGTATGGCATTTGAACATGCCCCTTATTTATGGTCTCCTTGGACCATTTCCTTTTAAATTGATTTTTAGTGATCTTATGTTTATGCTTTATTTGTTTATTGAGATTTTACTATTAATATCTAAATTTTTCCATGATCCTTTTCATTCATATTAGGCCTTCATGTGATCACATTGGCTCGATGTGCTTCAATTCTATATCTACCTAGACATGCTCCTTATATATAATACATGGTTACATTCACATTTTATATAGTTTTATTATCTATTTTAGGTGAGTTAACTATAATTTCCTATCTTTCCCTCACCTTAATCAGGGACATATTATTGGGTTCATGTCATAGAGGCATGTTCTCCACACTTGGAATTGTTTCTAGATTTTGTGGGAGCATGATTTGGAAGAATGTTCTCCACACTCATTAAATATATAATACTTATATTAGTTTAAAGATTCAATTAAGGCATGTCATATAAGTATGGCTTACACACATTCCTAATTTTTAGATTAAGTGGGGGTATGATATATAAGCATGTTATCCATATTTATTCACATTTGGCATAGTTTCCATATTTAGTACGGGCATGATTTGGAAGCATTTTATCCACACCTAATCGGTATTTCTCATCTTCATATTATAGCGGGGGAATATTTTGGAAACATGGTCTCCACATTTTTATTTATATAAGTTTTTATATTTCTCCATATATAGTGGGGTAATGTTTTGGAAGCATGTTTTCCATGGTCACATAGTTTTCTGAATTGGCCAAAACACATAATTATATATTTTAGATTAACAAATGTGGTAGAATCCTATAAATTGGTACCCTTATTATATATATTTTGAACATGAGTCATATCTAAGGTGCATAAGATATAAAATGTGAACTTAGCATTACAAAATCCAAATCAATTTTATATTCTAAAACTCTTTTATGTATAATTACCACATCATAGATCTTTCCATACTAATAACCTATAAAATTTTATGGAATTTATTAAGCCAATATATTATAGTACTTCATTAAATTTTTGTTATTCTTAAGGTCATCAAATCACTAAATGTTTCCATGTTTTTATTTTGGACTTAACTGTATCATCCAACCATGTTATAAGTATCATTATGTTGCATCATTATCAACTATCATGTGGAAACTCAATTTTGATCTAGGGTTGGTAGCATGGGAATTCCAACCTATCTCCCTCTATATATATCTCCTTAGATATATTCACTTTAAATATTTATCTATATTTGTCCTAATATCAGTTATATAGCCTTATAATGATACATATTTTTAAAATCAACTTGCCAATAGGCAAGGTGGTTACATCGACACACAGGTTACTCCTAAACTTTATTATTTAAATTTTAATCTATTTCAAGTAGTTTAATTCCCAAATTATATGCATTGATTTTATACTATAACTTTTCTTATTTACAAGTTAGTCACCAGTAAAGTACTCAAGTTATGCACACATAAAGACAAGGTGCATTCCATATGTATGTATGCATTCCTTTCATTTAATCTAGAAATTTAATTACTAGATTAAATGGGGGTAATGTAGCTGATATTAATGGATCATATATAACCTTAGTATTATACACTTGGAAAACTCAAACCTTGTTTATTCCTTCTAGTTCTAGACCTTTCTCACTTCCACAAGTCTCAACTCTATTCTATCTTGTGCCCTTTGTCCTATATCTCTTAGTATGACCAATGTTATGTTAGTGACATAGGTCTTATATCTTTTACAAAATGCTTAAAATTTACTTTTCTTCCATATATTTACATTCTAAACTTGTACCTACTTTCCTGCTCTCTAGACACTAACATCTAGTATATACACTAGCATCAATGTTAGTGTTTTGACCCAATGCAAATTTAAAATACCCTAAAGTCATAAAATTTTAATGTTTAGTCTAAGTGATTTAATGTGATTTATTACTCCAAAGGAATTGATACAAATTCAAGTCTAAACCTCATTCATTCCTCACTTGGGAAATACTTGGTAATACCTAGAAAAAGACTAAAGAGACCAAGATAACTTATTAAAAGCACTTTATCAAGAATTAAATTAAACAAAAATTCCCTATTTCCACACTACTCATAGGTACAACACTATACAAGTCTTTAGTACTAAATGAGCATCCCAAGGGCCTAATTTTCCAAGTTACAAGTTAGGTCATTATTGTACTTACTTTTCATAATATTGTATGATTCACATAAAAGATAACACATAGGAGATAACTAAGAGTCCAAGGATCTCTTCTAGTGTATTATTTATGTATGTATCACCCACTTACAATGGTGTATTTGGGGTTATCTTAACACCATGTGCCCACTAACCCATTTTTTCCCTAGGTCACTTGAAGATAAAGAACTAAGGTTTTGACATTTGATGGGGAGTGACCTTCCATGACCCAAATTTGAATACACCAAAGTGAAGTAAAATTCAAACCTAGAAGCATATAGGTGGTCACATCCTTTTTTAGTAAGTATTCCATACATGACACTTACATTAAACCTATATAATAACATTGATGTAACCATCCTATGTTGATGTTAGTGTATAGAGTGATACAAGCATAAGATCCATAATCTAATGATTATTATAAAATATCCTTATATATTAGTTTCTACTTGTTCCAAATCCAACTCTATGTTAACATTAAAACCAACTAATTATATCACTTCTTTGTCATTTCCATGCATATCTTAGTTGTATTTTAATATTTAGCTGATACTTAGTATAATAAATTTAGTGTATGCTTATATCTGAGTTAAGCACTCAATTACCCTTTTATATATATGATTATCACCCTTGTGCATTATCATTTCTATATTTTTAACCCTTACACCACAAAGGATAAGATAAAACCCCTTTATCCAATTTAGGATTAAATATATCTTAATTAAACTTATTATAGTTAACATGCACTATGTAATTTATTATTCAAAATCATGCGTACAAGATTTGTTTACCATAATAATTTTACATAATGATAATATAAAATTTTCCCTTAAAATTTGTGCACAATCAAGAATGAGTATTAACTTCATGTCATTGAATCAAAAATATGTAAACTGATGTAATTTGAGTATATTATTCGCACCATGTTTATTTCATTCTACAGTACAAGGCAATCTTACAAAACTTAAAGTATTATAATATATAAAATTTACCTCATTTCATTTTCATTATGAATTAAAATAAATAAAACAACATTTTTATTATCTCTATAAAGTTACATTTACCAACTACAAATACTTAAATTAATACAAGTCCAAATATCATCCAAAGTGTCTTAGCATTCCACTTGAATGATTTTTCATCCACGTAAGTAACATATCAATTAATACCAATCAACAATATTAAACCTAGGAAAAATGGTTAAGCCATGATTCTTAATAATACTATAATACTAATAATTATCATCCATTACTCAATTGATTGATTATAATTATAAATTCAAGGTAAAATATATAATTTCAATAATAACATGCATATAAGTATTGAACAACAACTTCAATTATCGTAACCTTAACTAAAAAGTCATGTCAACTATCGATTACCTTTTATACAAAATTAATAATTATAGTAAAAGAGAGTAAGTAAATCCTAATATACTACAAAAATTAAAAAAAATGTTTTAAGAACTTCTTAACTATCAATACAATACGTTATTTTCTAAATTGAATAACATAAACATCCCATTGAATAAAAATTCAATAAATATGAATTGTATTCTCTAAATCACAATGAGACATTAATCTCAATCATACCTCATAATAAACTTCTACACAATAGTAATCCAAATACAAGAATAATCCAAAAACTCTAATAAAATTCTATAGATAAACATGCAAAGGTCTAATCTTCCAACCCAATTATCCCCCCATTGGTGGCCCTAGACCAACATATCCATTAGTTGGATGTGGAATTCAAGAGAAGTGGTAGTGTAAAAGGGTGAATAATAACAAATATTATGAACTTTTAAAATCTTTAAAAAAACCATTAAATAATGTAAAGTAAGGATTTTATGATAAGTGAATGAAAATGAAACTACTTATGATTAGACTTACCATCATTGTTTAACATGTGAATATATCTATTTGACTTCCATGGATCAACAATGATTTTTATATCTATCAAATTAAAATAAATTATGTACATATATAAATGTAGTTATTTTAATGATAAAATAACACTAAATATATTTAAAACTACCTTTATCATCAACACTTATCCATAATAGGTAGACATAAAAATAGCCCTGAATTAAATTGACACTAAAAAAGAGTCATAAATAGAATGATCCCAAAAGGGTCTCAAATAAGTGAACACCATAAATATAAATATTCCAACATATATCTCATTTAATATCATTTCATAATAAGGTAAATAAGACTCTTATAACAATAAAGAACTTGGTTTTGAACTTCATATGAAACCTTAATATTCTAAATAACCAAGAATATGCCTATTTGAATCGAAACACAAAGTTTTATTCCATAACCAAATTATAAAATGTACATATATATCCATCACATAACCTAAATATAATGAATACTCATAAAATAATATCCCCCAAAGGTTTTTCATACTCTCAATAAGGAACCATACTCCAAGAAAAGGCACAATAACAATAGTAAATATTAATAATTAAAAACCTCATTTCTTTAAAACTAAAAATAATAATAATAAAATCAAGTTAATTGTATAGCTTAACCAAACTCATTCCTTTGTCCCATTTAATCAAATTCAATGATTACACCAAAATTTAAGCAATTACTACATAGGCTAAGTCCCAAAGTAGTGCAATAATCCAAAGAAGAATGAACCCACAATAATTTGAATAGAGTGTATTTGATTTTAAGTCAATTATAAAAAATAGAGGTTAACCATGAAGTCTATGAAATTCACCATGAACCTATAATAATGATATTTTTTACACTCTCTTTCTATAATAAACACAAAAAACTAATATTCTTTGCACAATAAAGAAACTGAAACAACTTACTTGTTAAATGCACCAAAAAATGTAGAAGGAGACTGTGGCCCTTCAGAAAAATGAAAAACATTTTCTTTTTTTACACCTAACCAAGCCCTTTTAAACTCTTCTTAATTCCATTAAACACCACATTGGTCCTACATTCTTGTCATAAATAATTGATAATGTGGCCCAATAAGCAATCTTCATTTTTGCCAAAAAAATAACTAAAAAACTAAACTAACATGATCAAACAAGTCCCACTAGGACTTCAATGGCCTTCACCAAAACTTTAAATAGACTTTGGCAAGGTTTTTTTGATAGAAGGAGCTTGACATAACAAATAAAATACTCAAAGAAAAAGAATTCAAACATAATCAAGGGATATAACTTATGGATTTAAGCCATCATGGCCTAATTTGCCAATGGATTAAAAACCAAATTTCAACATATCATGATTAAAACAAAATCAAACGACTAATGAAGACCCCATGACCTACTCATTATCCCCCATAATAAGTCAAATTCTTAGTCACCATGATGAGTGAGAAGATTAGAATGTTAATAAAATTAACATAAAATAGTTACAAGATTAAGATTGATCTCTTAGAACTCCAAACAAGATAAAAAAACTAAATTTTTTTACCACAATAGAGATTAAGTCTAAGAAGGAAATAAAACTAATTAAAATACAATATCATAGTTAAATACTAAACAAAGAGCAACGTTTATAAACAACAAAATAGATATGAAAATAAAATAGTTAATAATGACTACAACAAGATGAAACTTCAAATTTATTGATTTAGAAGATCAAATAGCTCAATGTTACCCTTTTGTATAATCATCAAAGTAATTAATACCTCAAAACTTCAAATAATTAGTTATAAATCATTTAAGACTATTTGGATGTCCATGCATTATTTAAGAAGAAAACTTCATCATTATAAAATATGTCATTGTTTTATCTACAAGAGATGAGTGGTATCATATATGTTTTCACATAGATAAGAAATATGTGAAAACTTGAAATTAAAGAGATATTTATACCTATGTGTTTTTCTACTATTTTTATGTCATTTGAGTCCTTATTTTAAAATATATCATAAAAGGTTGGTTATGTTTCAAATTTATAACTAACTCTTGGTCAGTTTTAGTTTATAAAATTTAATTAACTTTAATATGAAGTTAATCACCTTATAATTAAATGTTTTATAAATTTAATTCATAACTTAACTTTACAATTTTTAACTTTATTAATAAATTTTATATACTAGAGAATAAATTTTAAAATATACCAACATACTAATCTCTAATAGGTGTGGCAGCTAAAACTTTGTTAACAACACTAATAAATTACTTAAATGCAAATATAATCAACTAATAATTAATACCACATTCCATAAAGTATAATCACACCATCAAAACAATAACATGATCAAAATGCTAAGTAAACTGATCTAAATCACCAAAATATCATTGCAAACACATTCTAAAACATAATTGTTAAAAATAAGTATGATATCAAACTAAAACTACTAAAACTATGGTTTAGATAAATTTAAAAACTGAAATTAATAGTATAAAAATTCCTTAAACATAAAATACCTAATAATATAAATATTAGAACCAAATAGAACCAAAATCACCAAACTATAGATATTGCCAATTAGAATCACCCTCAAAAATCAAATCTATTAAAGGGGTTATTTTATCTATTTTGTACTCTATATATCACAATAATGAATAAAATTGATTTAAAATAGGATTGGTTAGGTACAAATTCAAGATCAATATGCATATGCTGAGAATATTCAATTGGTATATCTCATCCATACAAACAAGATCACCAAGTGGCTAGTCTCAAAGTTTTTCCTCATTTTTTAAAATAGGAAGATGGTATATTATTCATCAAATTCTAAAGAATTGTATAATTCATGCAAAAATTTATAGAAACATTATTCCATGGTTAAAATTATGGGATAAGGTATTGGTATCCATAAGACCCAAAAAATACTTGCCATGATACCTATTCCATGAGGGATTACCACCACTCTTTTGTGTATTATTTATATCCCAAATATATTTGTTAGATTTCATTGAGTATGGAGTCCAAAATAACATGAACCAATATATATATGACAATGTACATGTTATCAACCATTCATTCTACTGAATTATTATTTTAATGATAGCTACCATCCCACCCCCATTATTCACCCATGGCTTATATTAGATTTAATGGTTAATGTCATTACTAATTGAAAAGGTATGATTTCTCAACCTATCCCTCTACCTATTAATATACAACATGTACCTCATAAACCTAATATTATAATAAAATATAAGGGATATGAATTTTTTTATTAACTGTGAAATAAACATGCAAAATTTTCAATCCTTGAACTCCTAAAGTAATCTCATGTCTATAAGGATATCCTATATGAACCATTATGTGAGATACAAGTTCCAAGTGATATTAATCCTACTTATTATGTGGATATTGTTAAATATTTTAATAATAATAACAAGGTCATCACCTTTGATCTAATATATTTACCATCAAAATATATTGATGACTAGAATTTTCCTTTTTTCATATGAGTGACAATACAAAGTAAACGTATCAAAAGAGTGCTTTTTGAAAATGGATTATGCCCAAAAAATTTTATCATACAATTCCTAATCACCGTGGTTATTAACACAAACCTTATTCAAAATAAAATTAAGCACATAAAAGTGTTTGACAATTCACATATCCCTTCGATTGGTCAAATTACATTGAATTTTACTGTGGATCCTTGTTTATTACCCACTTTATGCTCTAGTTATGCCAAATGATTTGAAATATAACATTTTTTTGTAATGTCCTTGGATACATCAGATATATGTGGTTCCCTCTACATTACACACATTCTTAAAATTTAGTCATCAAGGATTCATTTACACATAATCAATAGATCCTAATCCATTCATACATTATGCACTAGTATAATAGATAGTTAATCCTAAACCATAACACTATGAATGAGTCCAAATTTGATACACTAGTACAAAAACTTAACCAAAATATTCTATCTAAAGTACCAAAGAGACAGTTCTCATGTTTACCTAAGTCCCTGGCTTCATTACTCATGGATAATATAATGTAATTTTATATCTCTCCCTCATCATATTAGTGTTGATATGATTTCAACTATACCCAAAGGATATAATATGAATGCTTATTGTCACTATTATAAATGACCTAGGCATTCTACGATCTAATGCTTTACCTTGAAACATAAGATTTAATATTTAAATGATGATCAAATAATTAAATTTAATGATCCTCCAAAAGAATTAGGTTAAAAACAACTCAAAAAGCATCCATGCCAACAAGATTTAAAAATTACATTATACATGGGTGGTGCTTATGTTTTCACAAACATGTTGAGCCTACACAAACAAAACCACTTGCTAGCTTGGTTTTGGTCTACAAGTCTTGAAAAAGGTCAATTGGAAATACTTCTTAGGAAACATACTAATACCAATTGACTATGGTCCTAGATTAATTCAAACATGGGTTTGGGTTATTCGCAGTACATATCCATATGATATTACAATAGGAATTCTTTTTTTATACCAAATGGAAGAAAATATTGATCCAAATCAATAAGGTATTTATTTTCCTCATGAATGCAAATTAATGCATATTCCAAATGATAACATTACTTATTATATAACACATAAAACATGTAAGTAAGAACATGTTATGTACCTTTTCAAACTATCCAATCGTGATGAAAATAGTGTAAAACTTAAGGTTGATAGGGACCAAGTGGGGATAGATACATATGACCATCTATTGGATGAGATCATAGATTAGTCTTTTTAGATATTATAAAAATACAAAAAAAAAAAAAATTGAAAATGATTATTGGAACTTATATGTTTGATTATATCCTTGGCATATATGTGTTAGTTCTAGGTTGATGGATGGAATACTCAATTAATCCTACATGCACATGTGTGTCACAATTATACTTGAGTGTGAATTTGGGGCATATACTTATTTTATCTTGATATACTTAGGTTCTATGATTTGATGATCACTCTACACTATCATGTTTGAGCTTACATATGTACTTACACATGTTATTATCCATGATTATATATTATACAAGGTACTTGATATGTTATACAATTGACATTTTTTCCTAACACATTTGATCCATAGGATACTATGGCATGTTTATTCTAGTTACTTTTTAGTTAATTTATGCACTTCCTTGAGTGTCTTTCCTTGTTATTATACTCCTTATTGTAAATTTAAATATGTTCCTTTTCTTTCAACCCCCATGCCTATGAATGTTTCCATTAACATTTTCATATGTCATTATTTGTTTTATGAACATTTTCATATTTCATCCTTGATTTTTTGAACATTTGACTAAGTCATGTTCCTTCAATTATGTAACATTTGAACATGCCCCTTGTTTGTTGTCTCCTTGGACCATTTCCTTTTGAATTTCTTTTGAGTTCTCTTGTGTGTGTGTGTGTGTGTGTTTATTTTCTTGTTGAGCTTGTAATATTAATATCTATATGTAGCCATGATATTTATCAGGAATTTTAAGCCTTCATATGATCAAATTGGTTCTATGCACTTCAAAAATATTTACCTAGGCATGTTCTTTCTATATGATACATGGTTACATTTACAGATTATATAGTTGTTTTATCCTTTTGAGGTGACATAAATACTAGTTCCTATATTTCCCTCACCTAAAATGGGAGCCATATTAGTGGGTACATGTCATTGAGACATTTTTTCCACACTTGCAATAGTTTTTATATTCAATGGGAGAATGCTTTAGAAGCATGTTATTCACACTCATTTAACATTTGGTACTTATATCAGTTCTCAAATTTAGTGGGTGAATTTCGTATAGTCATGGATTTCACACATTCATAGTTTTTATATTTAGTGGGGGCCTACTTTGAAAGGATGTTATCCACACCTATACAATATTCAACATCTCCAAATTATAGTGGGGGCATGTTTTGGAAGCATTTACTCCACATTATTACTTATATCATTTTTCCTATTTCTCCATATATAGTTGGGTCATTCTTTGGAATCATTTTATCCACACTTACACAATTTTATAAATTGGCCAAATCACATAGTTATATGATTATGATTCATAGTTGTGGAAAAATTCTATACATTGGCACTATTTTTGTACATAGTTTTATCATGAAACATATATAAGGTGAATATTCTATGTAATATGCACCTAATATTAAAAAATAAAAATTAACTTCAGATTCCAAAACTCTTTTTTGGACTATTACCACATCATAGAGTTTTTTTGTACTAATATCCTATGGACTTTTACAAAGTTTATTAATCTAATATATTATAATAGTTGGTTTACTTTTTGGTATGGTTGAGGTGATTAAATCACTTAATATTTCTAAGTTTTTAGGTTGGACTTGATTATATCATCCAACCTCACTAGGTTATATGTATCATTGGGTTACACATTTGAGATAATCTCAACTACCATGTGGTAGTTCACTTTTTCTCTAAGTTTTATGGCTTGGGCCTTCAAATATATATCTCTCTCTATCTATTTATTTCTTTGGATATATGCACTTTCAATATTTATCTATATTTATCCTAATATTATTTTCAAAGGATTAAAATAATACATATTTTTAAAATCAACTTGTCAACAAGAAAGGTAGTTACATCAACACATATTTGTACTCCTAAACCATCTTATTTTAATTTTAATTTATTGTTGACAATTTTGATCTCATAGGTCAAATTATCACCCCTATTATTCAAAAAATTCTCTATCATTCTAGTTTTTCTTGTTGTATAGTATGTTAGTATTTAAAAATCCTTAAATTTATCATTTTAAGCCTTGATAAATAACTCTTAAGGTTGATTAGGTGAGTTAAGGTTTTGTCCTTCATTTGTCTTATGTTTATCGAGTCTTTTTGGCCTTTCTGAGCCATTTTAAATGGTTATAAGAGTATAGAGGGTATTTATGAGTGTAATATCATGTTTCACAGTCATTTTATTCCTAACATATGAATAATTAGGTTGATCACATTTTGGACTAACTTCATGACTCATTTCCATGTAATTTTGACCATTTTGTGACCTCCAAGGAAGGTTTTATAAGGTTTTGAAATTATATAATCAAGAAGAATCTCAATTTAATCATGTTACACATGGTAATATATTTTAAGTACTTATGAATAAATTTTACAACATTTAAATCAGGTTTCCTTAGTAATTTTATCTTTTTCAGTGCAAAAACAAGCCATTTTGAGGCATCCATATAAGTTTTTAGAGGGTTTCTTTAAAGACCTAATTTATTACCAAAAAGGTTATATAAATTTTTTTTAGTATATTATAGGTGAATTTTTTTCGAAAACCTACTTTACTTATATATCGACCTCTTTGGTAGCTCTAGAAAGGCAGTTTTTAAATGCTTAGTACGAAAAGAGGAGAGAGATTTAGGAAATGAAACTTTGGAAATTTTTAGGGGTATAAGTAATATTTAAATAATTGGAATTGGTTCATGTATTTTTGTTTTATTATTTATGAACAATCAATAAGAGTGGCAACATGTCACTATGGCCTATGCATCTTAGAGGGGTTTGTTCTTGCACTTGTTTATCTAGATCAAAAATATATGGAGAATAATGGTTTCAAGGGATGATTTTATATTAATTAATATAATTTTAATGCTTTTTTAATTTTATAATTCATCTCCATGATATTATTTAACTTGTAATAAGAATTCCTTAGTGCATAAGTTGTTTTAGTGAGGTTTATTGTAAGTTCCTATTTATTCTCCATGGTGGTCATCATCATAGGTTTTATAATGATTAATTAATTATTTAATACCCATTAGTATCATGAAATTCATTTGTTTTGGTATAATATGTAATCCTTATCTATATTCTTCAAGCATGCTTGTTTTTGAAAATATGGTCCATGGCTGAGCAGTTCATTGCAAGTTTGATAGACAAAGTGGTCCAATACCATAGTGTGAGGATATTAAGATCATATTGAACATGTTTAAGTAATGAGATGTCTACGGTGTTATTTCAATAAAAAATTTTATAATGGGAGATTTTTGTTTCCTCTAAGTACAAGTATGTACCAATTGTAGAGAAGTTTGAGAGTGATCTGAACTCTAAAAAGGATTTTTTAGAAATATCCATGAATTCATACTATTTTTATTGAATTAAATCATCAAAAAAGTATTTATAATGGTTTAAATACTCCATCCTTGATTCAAAATATCTTAAGTAGAGGCATTTTCCATATTAGTCCATACAATAGCTTGAAGATAAGTTAAGGTGGTATGATGATTGTATTAATTAATGTAAATTTTTGAAAAAGTATTAAGAGTTTTTAATTTATTTTAAAATTCATTAGGAGTTAAATTAAAATTAAAAAAAGTCAATATAAGTCTCATTTTGGTATCTTCATCTATAGCCACCTATAGCCAAGCATACTGATACGAGTTTCAAAAGGTTTGTAGGTTATAATGAACAAATGTCTATTGAAGAAACTCAAGCCAAGATAATGTGATTTCCCTAACTCATTTTTAATAATTTTATATCAACTCAAATCAAGTAAATATGAATAATAGGGCTCATTAGGCTAGGATATACTAATTATTATCTCAGACCATACAAGACAAGGACTAGGGAGTTGTCATATAAGGAATTCTGTTGAGATTGTAAAGAAGGTGGTCTAAAATTTTATGAAGATGATAAATTTGATGGATTAATAGATAAATCCAAGATGACACTAAATTATATAAATAATATTCTTGATAGGATGACTATGCCTATTTTACATTTATTATTTAATACCTATAGTGGTCTCCTACCCTTACACAGGCTTGCAAGTCTACCAGGATGAATTCATAACAATATAGTATTAAAGGTGTCTTGGAAAATATAGATGATGTTTTGAGACTAATCTAAATCTTATTATATTTTAATTGTAATAAAATAAGGCACAATTAAACTAAGATACCTCTTTTCTCTCATGCAAAGCCTTATGCATGAATCATAGTGCACACAGTTT